>ML664174.1:10777641-10835220 GCA_007570785.1 Antilocapra americana
TACATAGTCATTTGTACCTCTTAATTTCCTACCCCTATTTTACCCCTCCCTCATCGCTCTTCCCACTGGTAACCACTAGGTTTTTCTGTTGTATCTGTGATCTGTTTCTGTTTTGTTATATTCATTTTTTTTTTTAGATTATACATGTAAGTAATAATGTACAGTATTGGTCTTTTTCTGAAGTTTCACTAAGCATCATACCCTCCATGTCTATCCATGTTGTTGCAAAATTTTATTCTTTTTTACGGCTGAGCAATATTCTATTGAATATATATACCACATCTTTATCCATTCATCTGTTGATGGCAACATGGATTGCTTCCATATCTTGGCTTTTGTAAATAATGCTGCTATGGGCATTGGGAGTACATCTATCTTTTCAAATTAGTTTTCATTTTTTTTCTGGATACATACCCAGGAATGGAATTGCTGGATCATATGGTAGTCCTATTTTTAATTTTTTGAATAACCTCCCTACTGTTTTCCATAGTGGCTGCCTTAATTTACATTCCCACCAACACTGCACACAGTTCCCTTATATCCACATCCTCTCCAACATTTGTTATTTGTAGGCTTTTTGATGATAGAGAGCCATTATGACAGGTGTGATGTGATATCTCCTTGTTTTGCTTTGCATTTCTCTAGTAATTAGGGATGTTGAGCACCTTTTCATGTGCCTTTTTGGCATCTGTATGTCTTCATTGGGAAAATGTCTATTAAAGTCTTTGGCACAAGTGGTAAAGAATCTGCCTGTCAATGCAGGAGATGTAAGAGATAGATGTCTGATCCCTGGGTCTGAAAGATCCCCTGAAGGAGGACATGGCAATCCACCCCAGTATTCTTGCCTGGAGAATCCCTTGGATAGAGAAGCCTAGCTATGGTCCTTAAGATTATGAAGAATCGGACATGACTGAAGTGACTTAGCATGCACACCTACTTAAGAAAATTTTTTTTAATAAATTGAGTTGTACAAGCTGTTTATATATTTTGGATATTAACCCCTTGTTGGTCATATAATTTAAAAATATTTTTTTCCTATTTGTAGCTTGCCTTTTCATTTTGTTAGTGGTTTCCCTTGCTGTGCAAAAGCTTTTAAGCTTAATTAGGTACCATTTGTTTATTTTTGTTTTTTTTCTTTTGCCTTAGATGACAGATCCAAAAAGATATTGCTATGACTTATGTCAAAGTATACTCTGCTTATATTCTCTTTTAGGAGTTTTATGGTTCCAGGTCTTAAATTTAGATCTTTAATCCATTTTGAGTTTTGTATATGGTGTAAGGAAATATTCTAGTCTCATTCTTTTGCATATAGCTATTCAGTTTTCCTAGCACCACTTACTAAAAATACTGTT
Organism: Antilocapra americana; assembly: GCA_007570785.1. Lineage (NCBI taxonomy): Eukaryota > Metazoa > Chordata > Mammalia > Artiodactyla > Antilocapridae > Antilocapra > Antilocapra americana. Next base: position 10,778,994 of record ML664174.1, read on the forward strand.
TTGTCTCTATTATGTATTCTTGCCTCCTTTGTTGTGGATTAATTGACCATAGGTGTGTGAGCTTATTTCTGGGCTATTCTGTTCCATTGATCTGTGTTTGTTTTTGTGCCAGTAGCATACTGTTTTGATTACTATAGCTTTGCAGGATAGCCTGAAGTCAGGATGCCTGATTCCTCTAGCTTTGTTTGTTTTTCTCAAGATTGCTTCGACAATTTGCAGTCTTTTGTAGAGTCTTTTCTCAAGATGGCAGACAATTTGTAGTCCCATGTGAATTTTGGGATTACTTGTTCTAGTTCTGTGGAAAATGTCATGGGTATTTTGATAAGGATTGCACTAAATCTGTAGATTGCTTTGGGTGCTATGGCCATTTTAACAATATTAATTCTTCCAATCCACAAACACTGAATATTTTTCTATTTATTTGTATAATCTTCAATTTGAGATGTTATCTTTTACACTAGGGGTTGGCGTATTGACCAAATCTGGCCTGACACCTGTTTTTAGTACATTACATGGGCTAAGTGTTTTCACATTATTAAATGGTTTCAAAAAATCAAAAGGAGAATAATACTTCATGGTCATTTAAAAATAATGTAAAATTCAAAATTTCATGTGCATAAGGTTTGCACATCATGGATATGCATATTGTTGATAGCTGTTTTTGCAATCTGAATTGAGTAGTTGTGATACCAGAGATCATATGGTTTGCAAAGCCTGAAATATTTACTCTGATTCTATACTATTTGGTGGCTGAAAGCAAGACTTGGAGCATTGGTTTCCTATGGCTTAATTTTCTAAAAATCATTAAAATATTCAATGCAAATATACACTATGCCAAAATACTAGTGTACATGTACATTTTGTTTATACATACTGTATTTTGTTTATACATACTATATTTTCTTATCAAATTTCATGATAACACTACCTGAAACTTTGTCTTTCAGAGCCAGCTCCAAAAATAAGTAACTATAGGGTATGAGGACTAAATCCATATGGGGGCTGGGTTATTCTTTGGAAAGCCATTTACCTTGTAGGAATCATAATAACAGTGATTATAATGGTGACCTAACACTTTAGAGTCTAGAAATCACCTTTACTTACCAATTCACATTTAATCTTGATATTTCTGTAAGATCATATTATGATTACTTCTCTTTTGTTTACAGATAAGGATACTGAGGCTTTGTAGGATTAATTGACTTGTTCAAGATCCCCAAATCAGGAAGCATCAGAGCCTAGACTCAAACAGTAGCTATTTAATTTTCTTTTGTAGGGAGAGATTTTTATTGTTAAAAGGAAACATTTATGTTTTTATATCTCTAACCAATAAGAATGTTTTGTTATCAACAAAGTGATGGGAATTTACTTAAAAGAACAGGTTTTAGAATTCTGATTTTATTTTCAGACTGCTTTACTATATATGGTGTTCTTCTAAACAACATACTTTTGTCACCATAACTGCCAATATCTATTTTATGCCAGTTAAACTTCCAGCAATGAGGTAGATTTTACAAGTAGTGACAAATGTGAATGTACACTAAAATTATTTTTATTTATATGAGAAAATGTTCATTTGATTATAGAAAAATTCCCTTTTTAGTATTTCTCTGAATGAAAGCCAAATTTCAAATGAATACGATATAATTAAAAGAATCAATGTCCCAAGGCATAAGAATGAATGAACAGGGTCCTAACAAATAGTTTATTTGGATTTGTAGTTTACTAAAGATATTAATACAGAATAGCTTCAAGCATTATGTGAGGTATTGGTGCAAGGGAGGAAGTCTTCTGTCTTTAATAAGTTCATGGTTGGTGGAGAAATTAGCATGTGAAGCAAAAATTATAATATAACTCAGGTTGATACATGCTATCTTGGAATTCTTTGTAATAGTGCTGTGGTTACTAATTAATTCTGATTGTAAAATGAGAATATTGTCAAAGAATGGGTTGAAGATTGAGTGAATAGTTTCATATAAAGTAGAAAATATAGAAGAAGGGAATTTTGGGTGATGGAAAGTGAATGTGTGAAAACTGGGTGAGTGAGGTGGGGGTGAGGAGGTTACTGAGTTTGGTTTGGACATGCTGAACCATAAACAGTCTAGTAGGGGCTAGCAGAGGAAAACATATGGTTGCAATATTTTATGAATAGGGCTGTCTTCAATAGCATGATGTAACAAAGGAGGACAGAAGACAGGTAATAACTTTGACCAAGAGGGGAAGTCCAGAAGAACTTCCTGAAGGAAGGGAACTTCTAAGCAGAGACTTAAGAAAAGAGCAAGAACTGTATGGATAACACTGGTGGACCAGAGCTATCATGTATGACTGTGTAGAGCTATCATGTAGACACTACATAGCTCCAGAGGATGGTGGTCACATACACTCAGATGTGAATGGAGTTCTCCTGGAGTTGTTCAGTGCACAGCCTGTACAACCATATGTGCTGGATGAACCTGTATGGGAACTGGGTATTCTGAGTAGAAAATAATGAAAGAGGGAGAGAGTTTCAGGCAGAGGAGTCCAGCAGAGAGATAAGGGTTCTGAGGCAGGAGGAAGCATGGAATGGTCAAGGAACCAAAAATGGACTTCAGTTTCTGTTGTGGAGTCAAGAACGGGATGGAGACGAAAAGTTGTTACCCTTTCAAGTCCATCTTCAGCTTGGTGTCATTAGAGCTAATAGAATAGACCAAGTCCAGTTCAGAAGTGAAGGAAAACTCTTCTCTTTTGATCAAAGAATGGAGAGGTGTGAGCTTACACTCTAGAGCACACACTGCCCTACAGGCAGGCTGTGGGTGGGGCTGCCTCCTAGGGTTCCTGTCAGAGCGGGGAGGGGAGCAGAGTTCTCACGGGGCAGCCGCAGGTGCGCTGCTCAGGCTCCGGTGGTGGTGAAGCCATGACTGCACAGGCCCGATGCTGCCATTTTGAATGGCCTGCCCATCTGAGGTGTCCTTCCAGCAGTTCTGCACCAGGAACTCTGGTCTGAAGGGCCATGGAAGGCCTCTGTGCGGGGGGGCTCCTACAAGCGAGTGAAACTAGACAAGGCACCAAGGAAAGAAAAAGGTTAGATGTTATTTTATTTCCCAGAGTCTATCTTTACTTTCTGGAAATTATTAATGGGCTTTGCAGGTGATAAATCCCTTCTGTCTTTTGTCCTGATCCTTGTTCTTGAGGGCACTAAGGGGCATAGGTCTGTTTTCCTGCTGAGTTTGGGTGTTGTCAGAACCCCGGATGGAGGAAGAGAGTTTCTCCCCAAATGCCTTTAGATGTGTGTGATGGTCAGCAGGACTCAGTCCAGACTCTACCCCTGGGGACCACCATTGGTTAACCTTTGGGAGACGAAGGACACCAGACAATTTCAGATGCTTGGCCCATGTATTAGCAAGAGAACGATAGTCACAAGTCAAATTTTTCCTGAAAACAAAGGCATCTAGGTCTTTTGCCTGAAGGCACAATCGTGGCCTGCTATTGAGGCTCACTGCCTTGGCCTGAGTATCCCTGTTCACATTTTTAGTGTTTTTCAGAAGAGAAGCTTTGGTTCAGAGAGGGGGGGTCACACCAGTAGTATTGGGGTTGTTCATTGTGTAGGTGGGACATGTCTCAACTGTCTGACTGTACTTTTAATGCCAGGCGTTACCATGACCTCAACTAACCAGTTACATAGGGCTTCCTTCCTGTGGTGAGTTCCTTGATGAGCCTCCCTGATGGCTTGATGAGCTGCAATTTGAGGAGAGCAGTATTGCCACGTTTGTTAACTAGCCACACCTGGCCTTCTAGGTCTCTGCTGAAGCCCCCACTTCGGGCTTATTCTAATCTTCTTTTGTGTGGACTGGGTAGTAATTGGATAGATCTGGCTTTCAAGGTGTGAGGGGAAGTAGCCAAGGGGCTCTAGGGTTGCCCTGTTGGTAGTCTGTTCTGCCTTTTTGTTTCCCTTTATTACCTCTGCACCCCCCGTTTGGTGACCTCTACGATGGATCACCACCCCCAGGTTTTGAAGCTATACTGCTTCGAAGAACGTGAATATCCTTAAGCCATGTTTCACCTGTTTATTCTCTTCGGTAAACATCTCTCTTTTCTTCCAAATAGCCCCGTGTGTGTGTTGGGTGGCATACACCTACAGAGAGTCCGTGTTAAACTTTAACATCTTCCCTGTCCTGAGCATTAAGACTCTGGCAAGTACTGCCAGCTTGGCCTTTTGGGCAGGAGTCCCTGGAGGGAGATTTCTTGTTTCTGTGACTTAGGTCTGTGAGGTTACTGTGTATCCTGCCAACCTTTCCCTGTCTCTGATAAAACTGTTCCAGCCTGTGAACCATTTCTCTCCGGCATCTGGGAGAAGCTCACTTCCCAAGTCAAGGTGACTGGACTAGATCGTGTCTATTGTTTCTGTACAGTCATGCACCAGGGGCTCCATTTCTGTGGGTAGCAGGCTGGGAGGATTTAGTGTGCAACAGGTTTGATGGTAACCACTGGGTTATCTAAAAGCAGAGCCTGAACTTGAATCAAACTTCCAGGAGATAGTCATTCCATTTCCTTAGAACTCAGTACAGCCTGGACTGGTGTGAAGTCCATTTAATGAGCAGCTGACCAAACCGCTTCACTGTTCAGCTTCCTTTAGGACTGTAGTAGTTGCTACTTCCTGTGGGCAAGGAGGCCGTCCCTTAGTGGTTTGATCTAATTGTTTAGGGAAATAGGCAACCAACAGAGTAAGGAGTCCCAGTTTTTGAGCTAATAACCTGAAGGTGATTCCCCTCTTCTCATGCATGTAAAGGTCACAGGGTTTAGATAAATCTGGGAGGGCCAAGGCAGGGGCCTGAAGTAATTGCTTTTTCAGTTCTTGAAAGGTCCCTTTACATTCTGAATTCCATCCAAAAAGATCGTCATCTTTTTCCTTCAATTTTTCATATAAAGGCTTAGCTATTAGACCATAATAGTTCAGTATCAGATGCATTAAAATCTGATCATCCCAGTAAACTCCTAAGCACTCTTCTAGCTTTAGGAGAGGTGAGGTTGCAAAAATGGCCTCTTTCCTTTCCTGGGCTAGGGTTCTCTGACCTACTGTGAGAATGAAGCCTAGGTAGGTCACCTTAGCTTGTGATATTTGAGCCTCTTTCTTGGGCCCCTTATATCCTTTATTGGCTAGATGATTCAGAGTGTTTATAGTATGTCAGAGGCCCCCTTAGTGGAACTGGTGGTCAGAGTATTGCCCACATACTGGCAGAGGGTTCCCTCCTCCAGATGTAGACCTTTTAGGTCTTTAGCTAAAGTTTTCTCAAAAATGGTGGGGGAATTTTGAACATTTGGGACAAGACTGTCCAGCAAGATTGCTGTTTTTGTTGCATGTTTGGGTCCTGCAACTCAGAAGCAAACATTTCTTGTGACTCTGAGGCTAATGAATACAGAAGAAGGCATCTTTTAAACCTAACGTAGAAGACCCCATTCTGGTGGTAGTGGACTAACCAACATGGTATAGGAATTAGAAACTACTGGATGTGTATCCTCAAGGGCTTCACAGACTGCCCTGAGGTCCTGTATCATCCAGGATTCCCCAGTGGGTTTTTTCACAGAAAGAATGGGGATATCACAGGCTGGTTGCCAAGGTCTAAGAAGACCGTGGTCAGTTAAGCCCTATATAACAGAGGCAAGGCCAACAAGGTGTTCTGATGGAGAGGGTACTATTCCTTTTGGGCCATGTATGTTAGATTTTAGATGGACTAGCATGGGGCTGGCTCCCATAGCTTGTTCTATCCATTTCTGACCCCAGGGAGGTTGACTCATTCTGTCTGCAGAGGTCTGTCCTCAGCCATTAAACATCATCTGGTGCCTTTGTCTAAGGGGACACCAGTCTGCAGTTTGTCTCCCATCAGGTGAACAGTAGCCCCCAGTGTACGTAAGATAGCTCTTCCCAGCAGGCGTGTAGGGTGTTTGGAGACATACAGGAGGGAATGGGTAAGCATGTGCTAATCCAGTTTACATTCTGATGGCTCTATGAAAGCTCATTCTTGGGCCTTCCCAGATACCTCCATAATTTTACAACTCTGTGACTGAGTTTACCTGATCTGGTATTCAGAACCAAGTAAGTGGCACTAGCGTTGACTAAGAATCCATTAGGCTTACCGCCCTACCGACCCAATCCAGTGTCAGCTGGGTCTCCTTGAGGGTCAGTTGGAGTGCCGGCTTCGGAGGCCCTGGCCTCATCTTTCTTGCTCTGTTTGGACCATCTGCCTTCGAGGGTGGAAGCTGGGATCCTTTGGGGTGATGAGGGCATCCTCCCTTCCAGTGGCCCCTCTTGTTTACATATGTGCATGCACTGACTGTTCCTTGTTTCCTTGGCTTGCTATCCTTTGGTAGGGGCTAGGGGCAGCTCACCAGACTTGAGGGTTTCTGTGGGCAGTTATTCCAGATTCCCTGTGCCAACCAGTTGAGGATGAAGGGCAATAGCAAGTAGGTGGGCTTACCTCTAGGCCTTTTAATGCTCTCACTTTTCCTCCTCTATATCTCAGTTATTAAAAACCTGGTTGATAACCTCAACCAGGTGAAAGGTAGGGGTATATGGTCCTATTTCCAGGTTCTGAAGTTTACATCTAATGTTGGGGCACTTGGGGAAATCAAATATGACCTCAGGATTGCATTCCCTTCCAATGACTCAGAGTCAGTGGTGGTATAGATTCAGAGGCATCCCCTGAGTGTTGTAGAAATGCTGCAGGGTTTTCTGTTGGCTCCTGATTGACTTTATCTCTCTCTTTCCAATAGATAGATTTCTTTCCTGCTGCCTGGACTTTCTTTAGGAACATATTTTTATACTGGGTCATCCTCTGTCTTCTACCATCTTCTCCATGGTCTCAGTGGTCCAAGTTGGGTTTGGTATCTGTGACAACTTGTTTCCTCCCTCTGATAACAACATGACCTGCATTGTTTCTATTCTCTTTGTTTGCTTCATCTAGGTCTTTTGAAAAGACTGGCCTTTCCTCCCTGTTAAGAGTAACTTGAGGAAGCTCTGGATGTCAACCAGGTGGAGTCATTGGTCTGCAAGATCCCCTAGTCAGATTCAGGAACCCCTCTGGATTTTTCCTCAATCTTTTACCGTGACTTTTCCAGTTATACAGATCAGAAGTTGTAAATGGGATGTGTCCCTGGATAAGCCCTTCTTCTCCATCAGCACCTGCACCATAGGGAATGCTCTTCCTGGTAGGCTGTTGGACCATGGTTGGTAATTAGTTCTGCTTTGTGTCATTTCTGGACTGGATTCTGGGAGTGGGGGCTAGTATGGAGGGGGCCCAAATTGGGACATATGAAGAAGGGGAATAGGGAGGGAGTGAAGAGTGACCCTACTGGAAACAATTTGAGAAGAGTTGTTAGCACATCCTAGATTGAAAAGTGAATGGGAACTAGATATAATGGAGAGAGCCAAGGTATATGTTGATGGAAGTGATTTAGAGAAAAAAGTTTGGTCAGGAGGGAAAAATATCTCTTTTGGGCTGGTCTGAGGAACTACCCATCATATAGCAGAGCAAGTTTATACCCCTGCTCTAATTAAGAAATGCATTTCAATTTCTAGATTGTTACTATTTGGGGTAAGTTTCATATGGATGTTGGAAATTCAGTGTTTGTTGTTTCTATGTGTATAAGATACTTTAAAATATGTTCTCTTTGTTAAGAAATCTTATACTAATGTTCATCTTATTAATCACAGTTTTGATTATTTAGTAAAAGTTGAAGCATCAGTAACCCCAGGCCCTCAGTCTTCTTGATTAAATCTGCTTTATTATGGCCTGCTTGATTGGATAGTATTTAGCCACAGATTTTCAGAGCTAATCAGAACTGGCCTACAATGTGCCAGGACAATCAGGGAGGTACTTTTTGGGGTGAACATTTCTTTTCATTTCAGGTAACACTATCCAGGCAGCCATTTACAGAGAAAGGCTGACTGTTGTGCTTGATGTTAAGTGTTGCTGACAATTTTCTGTTGTATACATGGGTAAGTTGTTTATCTAGATTGAGTAGGTGGTAAACTGTAGGAAAAAACAAAACATGTTCAGCATTTTAGCAATTAAAAAAGAAAGAAGGAAAAATATCTATCCATCTATCTGTCTATCTAGTGTGATCACCAAGGTGATACGGATCCACAAGCTCTGGCTCAGCAGGTAGGTTACTTTTAATACCTGTGGTGTATTAGTTTCCGGAAGAATCAGAGTGTCATCTTCGGATGCACCAGACAGAAATGAGGAGTTCTTCTGCTTTATTGCCTTTCAACATGCCCACCTCAAGCATGGCATGCTTGAGGGGGATGGTTGTGCCTAGAAAGCTGTAGGAAGCCCCAGAATTTGCTCAGAGAGTTATTTCTTCCTTTTATTACTGAAGATCCACCTCACTTCAGTTCCTGCCTTGGTCTCCTTTTCATTTGGCTCTCCTTTCTCATTTTGTTCCATTCAGACTGTTTATACTGTGTAACCAACTTGGAAACTCTATAGAATACATTATTTCTGGCTACAGCCCTACTACCTGCATTGCAAAAGGTCCCATGGCACTGCTGGTAAGGCTCATGGTTCTTCTCACAAAAGAAAGCGATGAGTCACTGAAGTCATTTCTATTAATAGGTGTGCTTAGAGACTGATGGGAAAAACCCTGTAGGAAGGAGATGCTTTGTCTTCTTGATTATTGAATTCATTTCCAGAGCCTTCTAAAATTCTTCTATTTTTCTCTTACTTTAAAAAATTATATTGTTGACTCATATCAGTGGGGAAAAAAGCATACACGAAAAATTTATACCTTTCCTCAAACTCTCTGTTCAATCTTTGTCTCTCTTTCTCTCATTTATCGACCTTATGTTATGTTATTGAAAACTAGCAGCACTTTTCCCATAAGTAGTAGCTGACATCTTGTTTTTAGGAAAATGTTTTTGTTCTGCAAATTTTAACTGGTGATGCTAGAAGAAGAGAGATTTGTAAAATTAGAGCCTGTGATTCTATTAGTCTAGGAAGGTTTGTGTTAAAGTTTTAAAAATTATCTCAATAGTGTTAGATAAAGAGAAATATCATACGATATCCCTTACATGAAGAAGAATCTAAAAATATATGATACAAATGGATTTATTTACAAAACAGAAACAAAACATTCTCCACATATGTAGAGAATGAACTTATGGTTACTAGAGGGGAAGGGGAGGCAGAGAAGGGATAGTTAGGGAGTTTGGGCTGAACAGGTACACACTGCTATGTTCAAAGTAAATAACCAATAGGATCCTACTCTATATAGCATAGGAAACTCTGCTCAATGTCATATGGCAGTCTGGATGGAAGGGGAGTTTGGGGAAGAAAGGATGCGTATATAAGCTTGGCTGAGTCGCTCTGCTGTATACCTGAAACTATCACAACATTGTTAATCAGATATACTCCAATAGAAAATAAAAGGTTAAATTATTTCATGTAGTCTTTTACAGTGACAATCAAAAACAGAGATTCCTTTTGTGACTATTAAAATGTTCAATTATTAATGATCAATGTTAGATATTTATAAAATGTGTCTTTGAATAGGAATTAGCAAAACTCCCTCAAGTAAGGACTTGTTTCTCTTATTTATTTATCATTCTGCTTTGCACCTTTCCCCACCACCTCATGACATAGTAAAATGACTGTATATATTGTTTAGTTGCTAAGTCGTGTCTGCCTCTTTGTGACCCCATGGACTGCAGCGTGCCAGGGTTCCCTGTCCTTCACTGTCTCCTGGAGTTTGCTCAAGCTCATGTCCATTGAGTTGATGATGCCATCCAACCATCTCGTCCTCTGTTGCTGTTGTTTCAGATAGTTGTTGTATTGAGTTTCTGTTTTAACTCACTCATTTCTGCTTTTGCCTATGTTATTCAGTGATAGGAATTGGCCATGATATTCTGCTGTTGAACTCACACATCACAGATACTAAAATCAGACAAGGTCATGAGATAGTGTAAGACAAAAAGACAACCCTGTAATCACGTGTGAGCAAAGCTCAGTCACGTCCAACTCTGTGACCCCATGGACTGTAGCCTGCTAGGTTCCTCTGTCCATGAGATTCTCCAGGCAAGAATGCTTGAGTGGGTAGTCATTCCCTTCTTCAGGGGATCTTCCTGACCCAGGGATCAAAGCTGGATCTTTTATATCTCCTGTATTGATATGCAAGTTCTTTACCACTAGTGCCACCTGGGAAGACCAGAGATACCATCACCAAGTCGATGGACTTGGGTTTGGGTGGACTCCGGGAGTTGGTGATGGACAGGGAAGCCTGGCATGCTGCAGTTCATGGGGTCTCAAAGAGTCGGACATGACTGAGTGACTGAACTGAACTGATAATCTTTTAGTCCTGACTTTTTAAATGCAGTCCTTTTTGCCACTTTCTATTACTTTGTATTCTGTTATTGATTTTCTTTTTCTATCCTCACTATCCTTACTGATGGTGTCTGTTCTTTTTTGTAATTTTTTTTTATAGTTTAACCTTTATTTCTGAAATAACTTTGTCATTTCTTTCTTCTTCTTTTCTGAGCGCTGTCAGTTCATCCTGCCTATCCCCCTGTTATCACCTATTACTTCCTTTTGTCTGATCATATCTTCTTTGAGTTTTGGTATTTCTCCTTTACAGTTTCAGTTGGTACATAAAGGTTTAAAATTCTCAGCTGGAATGTTAAGTTGTCCTTTTTAACCTGTTTTGTGTCAATATTTTTCTGGTGTTTTCACGCTCTGTAAGAAAGTTATCCTGTTCTTTTTCACCTTTTTATATTTCCTTGTTGCTGTCACTCATTTTAATGAGGTGAGATTCTTTTTGTGGTTAGCACGAAGTTTCTATGGAGGTGTAAGGCTAGGGAGGATTTCTAGGCTTCACAGCTCTCAAGAGCGCCCTCTCCTGCTATCCTAGCAAAAGACTTAAAGCATGAATACAGTTAATGATTTCTTGGCAGTTCTTTTGTCTCTTGTATACATTCCCAGGGGGAGATACACTCAAATGTGATGTTTTAGAGTCACTTGAAATAATTCTTCTCTTTATATTCATACTATCAATTTTATTTTACAGAGCACTTAAAAATCTATTTTAAAAATTATGTAAGAGCATTTACATGGCTCCAAAATATAAACAATAAACAAGGTACACTCAGAGATGTAGCTTTCATCCTTGTTGCCTGCACTCTATTCTCTTCCTGCCCTATATGGAGCAGTTTATTCATTTTTGGTTTATTCCTCAATTGTTATTTTTTGATAAATACACATATTGGTATCTCCCTGTCTCCATTCTTAGATGAAAGTGTCATGTCATAAATATCATTCTGAGTTTCAATTTTTTACTTGACAACATATCCTGGAGATCACATCATCACGCCACAGCAATATATAAAGTTCTCTCTCCTCCCCTTTTCCTCCCCTTCTCTTCCTTTCTCCCTTCCTCTTCTTTTTCCCTTCCTTCCTACTTTGAAAATTGAGACATACAACATAAATACAGTAAAGTGCACAAATCCTCAGGGTTCGTTTCAGTGGATTTTTTCACGTGTATATGCCTGTGTAACTGCTATCAGATCAAGATAAAGACATTTATCACCACTCAAAAAGGCTTTCTTTTTTTCTTCCATCGGTATTCCTCAAACAAAATCATTTTTTTGATGTCTGTTTTCGTGAGCTAGTTTTACCTATTGTAGACATTCGTATAAAAGGCATCACACGGGTATATGGTCTTTCATGTCTGGCTTCTAACATAATGTCTGTGAAATTTATCCATTTTCTTGAATATTTAGGAATTTGTTCTTATCTAGCGCTGTGTAATATTCAATTGAATGAGTATACCACAATTTATCCACTCCTCTTCTGATAGATGTTTGGTTATTTCTCATTTCTTGAGAATATATTCTTTTCACATACATGTCCAATTGTTTAAATAACTATGTCTTCTGCACTGAATTCCCTTAACATCTTTGTCAAAAGTCTATTGGGCTTGTTTCCGTGAGTCTATTTCTGGAGCCTTTACTCTGCTATGTTCATCTGTGTCTATTCTTTCACTAGTACTTCACTGTCTTGGATACTACAGCTTCATATTTTCTTGAAATTAGGTAGCAGGAATTCTCCAGCTTTGCTTTTGTTTTAAAAAAATTGTTTTGACTGCTTTAGCCCTTTGCCTTTGACATAAATGTTAGAAATAGTTTGTTGTTCTCTACTAAAAATACTAGGATTTTCACTGAGATTTTGTTTTATTTTTAGTGGCTGAATCATTTCCAAACCTTTTGTGACCCCATGGAGTGTTACCCGTCAGGCTCCTCCATCCATAGGATTTCCCAGCAAGAATATTGGAGTGGGTTATCATTTCCTGCTTCCAGGAATCTTCTCAACTCAGGGATAGAATCTGTGTCTCCTGCATTGGCAGGTGAATTGTTTACCACTGAGCTCCCAGGGAGGCCCTTCACTGAGATTATGTTGAGTCTAAAGATCAATCTGGGAAAAATTGACGACAGAGTCTTCTGACCTATGAAAAGTGTGTGTCTCTATTTGTTAAGCTCTCCTTTATCCTAAATGTGATTTCTTTGATCACTGTTGTATATTTTTCAATATAAAATAGCTATACATATTTTGTTAGATTTGTTCCTGAGGTGCTACTGTAAATGTTTCTTTAATTTCAGTTTCTAATTGTTAATTGCTTGAATATGTTCAGATACAATTGATTTCTATATCTTATGGTCTTGCTAAGCCCACTTATTGATTCTAAGGGTTTTTTTTTTTTTTAAAAAAATAGATTTAGTGGAGTTTTCTAATAGATGATCACATTGACTGAGATTGGATGACAAAACTCTATGGCTATTCTTTCTTTCTTGCCTTATCAAAGTGCTAGAAATTACCTCTTTTATGCTCAAACTCTTCAATGTGAAGTTCAGGTGTTAGTCAGTGACTTGAGGGGGATTTCTATACAGATCTAGAGAAGGAAATGGCAACCCACTCCAGTATTCTTGCCTGGAAAATCCCATGGACAGAGTAGCCTGGTAGGCTACATTTCATGGGGTCGCAAAGAGTTGGACACAACTGAGTGACTTCACTCACTCACTCTATACAGATCATGGGGTTGCTTTCCTGAAGTTCCCTATCTTCTGTGATTTTAATCTTCAAGTGCCAGCTGCATTGGCCACCTAAACCCCAAACTCTTTCTCCATAGCCCATTTAGACCACCATATTTCTGCTAAGGGTTTACCTCTGCTTACAGGAAACTAGAAAGCAACCTCAAGAAAAGAGCCAGATGAATATGATAGACCTCACCACCTGTTCCTTTCGTCTCACATGTGCCAAAGCTCCATTCCCTCCAGTACCCATAGTTATTTAAAAATATTGTAATTTATTCAGTGGGGTAATTAGTTTGATTACCAGCTATCCTATTACGGTTGCTATTGAAAGGTTTTAAATATACCTTTAAGTAAAAGAAACAAACAAACGAAAAAGAAGCTGACATCAAGGATTTGGTTGTACAGGGAATTTTCAGAGTTTTAAAATATGAGTCAGGCTCATGCGTAAGTATTTAAAAGTGTCATGCAACACCAACCAGATTGAGGAGGAATTGCCTTGAGATTAATTACAGAAGGTATGCAGCATTGATATTGTTTGCTATCATTGTACACTGGTTGGAATTTCTAAAGTGGTGCCTCAGATGGTTAAGAATCTGCTTGCAATGTGAGAGACCCAGATTTGATCCTCGGGTCAGGAAGATCCCCTGGAGAAGGGAATAGCAACTCACTCCAGTATTCTTGCTTACAGAATTTCATGGACAGAGGAGCCTGGTGGGCTACCATCCTTGGGGTTACAACAAGTTGGACATGACTGAGGGACTAACACACACACCCACCATTGTACAATAGTTAGAATTTCTAAAATGGAACCCCAAAGTATGATACTCCAAGCACCCTAGGTTTCTCCAGAATCTCTTGATAACGTGAGTGCCTAGTGTAACTACCCTTCTCTTTCCTCTTAGAGTCCAGTCCAGATACTTTGAGTACCCCTATAATTTTTTGCCCCAAGCAGTACTCAAGAAGTATTAATCAGAAAGAGTCTGCCAAAATGTTACTTATTCCTATCTCCATCTGATATTTCTATTGCCCTTTTCCAATTTTTATATCCAAACGTGGGGCCATTTCAACTATTCCATAAAATATTTTCATTTGTTACATCTTCCTTCTAAACAAGCTCCCCTGAGTATGTACCATACACGTTTAATCCTTTCTGGTTTGTGTCACACCTTCCTCTGATCGACTCTCAGAATGTACATTCTCAATTTGATTTCAGATGGGTTTATACCTTTCCTTACCAAATTACAGTGTTTTCATCTATGCTCTGGGCCTTATGTAGAATGTTAGTTTTTTGAAGAAAAGGACTTTGTCATCTATATATTTTGTGCCTACCTCAGATCTTAATAAAATCTGTTGATTTACAGCTGTTCTCTAAATGTGCTCCCTAGCTAAATTACAGCATCATATCACATTGCCTTTTGGTTGCCATTTGTATAGTTTTTCAAGGTTATTTTTTCAGGTGTTATTGCTATTCAGCCTAAAATTAGCTTCTTTAGTAAACAATCTGAAGCACAAAAGCTGTCCCAAGAACATCACAAATACTGTTGATGTCCATTGCCCATTTAGGGCTACAGAACAGATTTTACCAACATTTTTCCGTGACCCTTAACTGCAGGGATTTATAATTGCAAAAGTGAAGAATATAAATAAAATTTCAGGAACACATAATGCCAAGCTGTTTTGGAAACAGAATTAGTGCCACAGTTATGTGCTGTAATTTGTAGTAGAAGAACTGGACACTTAGGTCATGTAGTGTCATGACTGAGGTGATGATGATAGTCATTCTGTCACGCACAGCAACCCTCATTTGTGATCCATTAATCTTCTGAATTTGGTCTTCCTGTGAACAGATTAATTGCAGCAGAATAGTGTGGATATTTTATAATGAGGCTCAATTTATTCTGGAAATGAAGATCATAAATGAATGTTTTTCATTTTGTATTTCCTGATAGGACTTCAAATTGAAAGACAAAAATAAATGTTCAGAATAGCTACAAGTTGATCCTAGAAATTGAAAATGATCATGAGTTCTTACATTTCTTTTTTTTTTTTTTCTTACATTTCTTTTAACATTGTGGTCTATTCCTTATTCTCCCCACACTGAGGCTTCCTTTTGTTTCGTCAGAGATTAACGTTCCTTCCTTATTCACACAAATGATTAAAGAGAATACATAAATATGAAACATATTCTTTTCATTAATCAAAGTTTTAATTCATCTTCTTGATAAACATCAAAAGACAAAAATTGTTGTGTTAGAATTATATAATACAACTAATATGAAATATGTAGCTTTATTTTAAACATGAGAAGTATTTAAAATATTTATTTGTTCTCATTTTAGGTGAGTTGTGTGGTGGGTGATTCTTTCCCAACAAGAATCACCCTGTGTTTTTTTTTATTTTTTCCTACAGCAGCCTAATCTTTTCTTCTCTTGATGGGAATGAGAAGGGTATTTGATTGG
Organism: Antilocapra americana; assembly: GCA_007570785.1. Classification (NCBI taxonomy): domain Eukaryota; kingdom Metazoa; phylum Chordata; class Mammalia; order Artiodactyla; family Antilocapridae; genus Antilocapra; species Antilocapra americana. Next base: position 10,794,507 of record ML664174.1, read on the forward strand.
AAGCAGTAGCTGTGTAGGAGAAGGCAATGGCACCCCACTCCAGTACGCTTGCCTGGATAATCCCATGGATGGAGGAGCCTGGTAGGCTGTAGTCCATGGGGTCGCTGAGAGTCAGACACGACTGAGCGACTTCACGTTCACTTTTCACTTTCATGCTTTGGAGAAGGCAATGGCAACCCACTCCAGTGTTCTTGCCTGGAGAATCCCAGGGACGGGGAGCCTGGTGGGCTGATGTCCATGAGGTTGCACAGAGTCGGACACTACTGAAGCGACTTAGCAGCAGCAGCAGCAGCAGCTGTGTAAAGGGGGAAAAACTGTGTCCGGGTGAAGGAAAATGGAGCTAGTTTATTGTGATCTACAGTTAGAATTGTAGTGCTGTAAAAGACATAGAGATGATCTATTTATGAGTCTTACAGATGAGGAAAACTGATAGCTGGAGTAGAAGTCGATTTGCCTGAGGTAACATGACCAGTTGGCTGAGCAGGAATAAAGCTAGGGAAAATGCTTTTTATCATATCATAATGGTTGCTCAGTACTCACACTGCTCTTCACTGGTGGAGAGCTCCCGCAGTTCCAAGCATTCATGGGAGGAAGTCCTGCTTGGGCTGTTTTGTGGCCCAGAGCAAATAGGGCATTCATACTTCAAAGATCTTTAAGGTAAGGTCAAATAAGCACCTGCCAGCTCCCCTCCAGCTACTGACTCTCACACCTGGTGAGCCAGATCCCATCTGCTAAACCGGAACCACAGTTCAGGTGAGATTTGTCCAGAGGGAGAAGTAGAGGTAAATGCTACTGCAACTTGACGTTGCTGACTTTTGTGATTAGTGCCAGGTGTTTTGGCATTGTAGATAAAGGCAAAATGGTTAAATGTTGAAATGTCTGGTATTTTGGAAATCTGGGAAAATTGCAAAAGTGATACTAAACCAAGCCAAAAAATGGTTGAAAAGTATTTAAATAATACCAAAGAAATTTCCCCTTATTCTATCCTCTCTTCTTTGCTCCATGGTCCCTGTTGGATGAGATTCCACTTCATTTTCTACCACACTACAAACAAAAAGTACTAGGATTTCATCTTGTTTTTACAAAAATGAAGCTGTGCTCTGCATAATAGATTTTTACCCCCCCAGAATCTGTTTTGGATTTCATTTCATGCCAGTGCCCAGCTACATAGTATTCCAAAGTATGCATTATAACATTCCTGTGCTGAAGGATATATAAGTCACTTCTGATTTTTTTTATTTACAAGTCATACTGGAATGAATCTTTTATGCCCATCTATGTGAACATGTGTGAGCATTCCTTTTGCTAAATCTGTGGAGGTTGAATTTCTTGGTGAATGCATTTAGGTGTTAAAAAAGTTTCTAGATATAGTCAGTTCATTTGAGAATTTGATATCTAAGTGAAAACCAAGAAAAATAAATAGATTATGCAAAATTTCTAAATGTTCTTAATACCAAAAATCAACAGGGATTTTAAAAAAAGCTAAAATACTTGGCTTCTTGTCCTTGGTATTCACTCAAATTGGCTCTGAATCAGGGTTCCTCAAGATTGTACTCAGACTTGATGATTTGCTAGAAGGACTTGCAAGGATTCAGAAAAGTGGTTACATTCACAGTTATTGTTTATTACAGTGAAAGGATACAGATTAAAACCAGCAAGGGTTAAAGGTGAATTGGTGAAGGCTTGGAGGTTGTCTCCTAGAGGCTGGCCAAGAGCCAGGTCCTCTCAGATGAGACTTTTGTTGAGAATGTGCTGGGGCTGGAACAACCAGCCTAAGTTAACCCCTTTCTGTAGAGGCTGCTTGAACTTTCTTGGAGTGAGACTGTCATAATAGGCCTTGATCTATTAGCAAGAAGGAGATATTAGCGTTAATTGGAGGATGTTTGATCATTTCTTTATTTTAGGACTGAGCAATTTTTACTTATGATGTGGAGCTCTACTACACGTGACAGTCCAGTGTCTGATCAGAGCTGACATGACTTCATTTGAGTCCTGGGCTGAGCAAGTCCTGAATTTGAATCTGCAGAGACTCATTTACCCACATAAAGATCAGGGACTTATACATGGGCGAAAAGTAAGACTTTTTAAGGATGGAAGGGCAATCATGTGAGCTTGAAATATCCTTTTAAGGTATTGGTCCTTGGCCTGGTAAGACAGGAGTGACATTAACAAATGTTCACTATCCAACACCAACTGATATCTATTCAAACCCCACAAACATTTGCTATATACTTACTGTCTGCAGATACCATGATATCCAAGTGGAGACAGGACAAACGATTTTTCAAGGGGGGGTGTGTTTAGCATTATAAAACTTTGGCAACCCAGTATCAGTGACCCAGTTTAAGGAGAGTGAAGTCCAGGACAAGAATATATTTCTTGGTCATATTGAGAGAGCAGGCAGAGAATTCAGAAATTGCAAATCCTGTTCTTAAAGGAGAAAATGAGAATCTAGCCATGAGATACTGGACCAGAAATTAGGAACTTAGATGATGAATAATAAGAAGAAAAGGTAAGGATTCTGTCACAGAGAACCCGGATCACAAAGCAGGAAATCAATTACTGACAAACTGAAGTTTTCTATTAGCATAGAACCAGAAGTGTAAGACCAGACTCTTACATTCACTGTGTATTAGTAAGATTGAGTTCAGAGCCTAAGAGGAACTCATTGGGTCCATTTGTAGATTAGAGATATTCAGGGAACAGTTATGAAAGGCTTTATACCACTCTTGTGCCTGTGTATGGTAACTTTGGTTTTGCTTTATTAAGAAGGAATGTATAAAAATAAAATAAATAAATAAATAAATAAAAAGCAGGAAAAAAAAAGAAGGAATGTGCTTTCTTTACTAAGTGACAAAAAATTCAATGAGATAGGAAAATATAGATCCAGTTGATTTATGAGAGGAGAGAAGTTGGATAATGTGAATTGAGTAGTGATAAGGCAAAAAACATGAAAGAAAAGTTTCTTCATGTGACAGTTTTGACTTGTTAAAGAGATATAAGCTTTATTCATTGGCTAGCAGGCAGCACCAATTCTATTCTAGTCCATAAATGGGAAGACCCATCCCTCCTGTTATGGGTTCAGTTGTGTCTCTCCCCAAACCCTGAAAAATGAAAAAAAGATATGCTGGAACCCTAGTATCTCAGAATGTGAACTTTTTGGAAATACAGTCTTTAAAGAGGTAATCAAATTAAAATGAAGTCATTAGTGTGGGCCTTAATCCAGTCTGACTGGTATCTTTATAAGAAGGGGGACTTTGGATACAGAGTCAGTAATGCACAGAAGGCAGAAGATGTGAAAACACATGGGGAGAAGATGGCCATCTACAAGCCAACAGCCTGGAACAGATCCTTCGCTTATGGCCTTTGGAAGGAACCAACCCTGCTGACCCCTTGATCTCAGACTTCTGGCTTCCACAGAAGCAGAAATAGTGTTGTCTGTTGTTTAAGCTACCCAGCCTATGGCACTTGCTTGCAGCAGCTCTATCAAACTAGAGTACTTTCCATATGGTAAATCTCATTCTGTACTCTTAATTACAGGGGCATGGATGGTCCTTTCTACCTTTGCTCCTTATCTTATATTTTTTTATTAACCAGTTCCCCTTTAAAAAGCGTTTGAGTCAAAACAACAGGTCAATACTATGTAATATTAGATAAGTAATTGGATAGGTGGTAAGTAGAACATAGGAGGGCATGATAAGTCACTTCAGTATTCTTGCCTGGAGAATCCCATGGACAGAGGATCCTGGTGGGTTACAATCCACGGGGTGGCAAAGAGCCAGATACAACTGAAGTGACTTAGCAACCATGCACAGTTAAGGGTATAGCCTGGGTGTAGTGAAAAATAAGAACAGAATACAGTATAGAATGAAGACCATTGTGAAAAGACAAAACCATTCAAGGCTGTTCAGTCTCAAGTAGGTTGCTGATTAGGATAATAAAAGGAAGGAGAGAGAACTAATTTTGAAATCTTGTCCTGGGGTGGTTTTTTTCCTCCACTGAAAAAATAACTTAGAACAATTCTCCAGTATAAATATTTATATTATATTACTGATACGTTTTGACAGGTAGTGATTTTATTTTTGTTATTGTCAATCTGAAATGATAGTTTTGATCAGTTTTTAAAATTTATCATAGTTTTTGCTCTGCATAGTTGATGTAAAAACTTATGGTGGTTTGTTCTTTTTGTCAACATAAATGCCTCTCTTTGCTGCTTAAGTCTTTGTAATTGGTATGTGTCTTTTAATTTTTTGTTTCTTTTCCACCTGATAAATACATCTCCATCTTCTTCTTTTTCTTATGAAGGGCTTCCAATTTGCTTGCTAGTGTTTGGAAGGCATTCATGTGGTGTGGTAACTGCCTGGTTGAGGTAGGATCTTACTGTGTTTCCACTGCTTCTGACTCTATGAATCACTGTGGCATGTGAAAAATTATAATCCCCAGCATGGACTTCATCCAAGGCTCTTCCTTTCTCTACCTCCCTCCAAGGTCTACACTGAGGACTGTACCTCATGCTTCTTCCCCCACCTGCCTACTTAGCTGGCTCCTTGATGTTGTAGCCTCCCGGTGCGTGTGTAAAGTCAAAAACAGGTGTAGTACTGTCTGAACAATCTGGGGAGTGGTATTTCCGAATAAATTCCCACCACAGGAGAGGGGCTTGCTCAGATTTTCATAAGTGCAAACTCAGAATTTCTATTCTGAGGGAACTAAAGAGTATAATGTCCATTGTTTTTGCCTTCTTTTATGTGTTCATCCTTCTTTTGGTATCAAATTCAAATTTTTTTTTGAGAGATTGCTCTTTTTCTATTCTCCAGAGCTGACATGAGATGGGAATAAGGAAGCAAGTGTTCCACTTGAGTACATTTTCCCAAAGTGATTCTGTCTCAGATAATTGAATCATTTGAGAAAGTGGCCAAGGTGTAGCTTTGTATGTCCTCACTGGCCCTATAGGTAGAAACGGACAATAACTGATGTAATTCCACTCAGTTGTTGTCGACTTAATAGTCACCAACTGAAAGCTGAGAGTTGTTTTATTTGGTGGGAATTTTTAGGATTTCAAGCCTGGGGGACAGCCTCTCAAGTAACCCTGAGAGAACTGTTCTGAGAAGGTGAGGAGAGGAGCCAGGCTTGAGAGAAGCTTAGCAACAAAGGGTAGGTAGTCTGAACATCAAAAGATGACTGTGAATTAAAGAATACCAGGTATCTCAAGGAATTTAGTGCATAGTGTCTGAAAGAGCATAGTGTCTAAAAGAGCACTTGTATGGGAAGATGCAAGAGCCTGGGCTCACTGAAATGATTCCTTTCATATGCATCTCAGCTATCCTGGGGCCAGTATCCTGCACTTTTCATATCCTGAGCTTCCTTGGAAAGACTGATGCTGAAGCTGAAACTCCATACTTTGGCCACCTGATGCATTGGAAAGGACCCTGATGCTGGGAAAGATTGAGGGCAGGAGGAAAAAGGGACGACAGAGGATGAGATGGTTGGATTGCATCACCAATTCAATGGACATGAGTTTGAGCAAGCTCTCAGAGTTGGTGATGGACAGGGAAGCCTGGCGTGCTGCAGTCCATGGGGTCTCAAAGAGTCAGTCACGTCTGAGCAACTGAACTGAACTGAGCTGAGCTTCCTTGGGGCTCACTGTAAGGAGCCAGTGAGGGCTGGCAGCTTAGGTATTGTTCTCCTTCCTGAGTGCCCTTAGGGCTCACATCTGAGGGCTACAATAGCTGATGATTGTCACACTCCTGTTTACTGATGTGACAGGAAGCACTCCATTTCTCAAGGTATTTTCAAAGGGACTCCTTTTCTGGTTCTCGGGAGGAGGCAAATGGAGCATTGCATGTTTCCTTGGTCACAGTGATTCTTTCAAAGATAGGATATGACCCAGGCAGAGCCAATGAAACATAATTTTCCCAGGCTGAGAAAGAGATAGATGTTCTTTTTCTTCGCATTTGAGCCCAGGAGAATATGATCTTGGAGCTGGGGCAGGCCACCTCGTGGAACCTGAAATCCATTCAATACAGTCAATGTGAGAAAGCACAGAGTCAAAACATGAAGAGGTGCTGAGTCTTAATAATGTAGTTCAAGCCCCTAGATTGATCTCTGTCTGAATTTTTATGCTAATTTGTGTTGAATTTCTATTATTTGAAAACAAGAACTGTTTGCTATAGAGGCAGAGGGTCAGAGTGCCTGTCTACCTTCTTGTTACCTATGCTTCTGGTAGCAAAGGATGACCCATAGGTCACCAGTTATTTTTCATTCCAACTTTAATGGCCTCACAGTTAGTTGAAATTCTTTTCAAATTCTTAGGATACATTAACAGTCAGCCCTAGTTTTCCTTTATGGTCCTTGTGATGCCTACTGGGAGGTTGAGTGAGAATTAATGAAGGACTCTTTCAGATGCATTTTAAGCTGGAATGGTGATGCTGATGGCTAAACTTTATCATATTCTTGTTTGACAATCTTTCCTGGTCTTCTCATGTTGATCTCCTATTAATTAGACTTTTTAAGTTTGGCTGCATAGAGCAGAAAAATCAAAGCAAGAGTAGTTTGGATATAATCTAGTTATGTTTTCTGTTTTCCTCACATAATGAAAAGCTGGAGGCAGGCAGGGTAGGGATGGCAATGTGATCAAGGATGTCATCAGGGACCTGACTTTTATCTTTCTGCCAAATATCTCAAGCATGTTTTTTCAGCCTTCAGGTCTTAGGGCCTTGACACAGAATTCCAGATGGGGGAGAAAAAGACGGAGGAACAAACATCATGTGACAGAGTGAATTCTTTAATAAAGTCTTCTTGGAAGCCATGACTTATATTTACTTTCATTGGCTCAAGCTGCCACATGGCTGCAAAGGAGGCTGGGAAGTATAATTTATTAATTGGGCTCAGGGTGCTCCCAAGAATAGCAGTGTCCTTTTAGCAAAAAGGGAAGGGAGAATGGATATTTGACAGGCAGCTGACAGACTAATTTATAGGGAAAATAGGTATTGGGTGGGTAGGTAAAAGCCTACTCTGTGATACTTTTAATGTAATAACCCTTTCTAACATACTCAGTGCTATATCTACTCCTATATTTCTTTGGTTGTTACAAATATTCTCTGTAATGTTTTTTTAGCCTTGTATCTCTTTGCTACAGTGCTCTGTTCTCTGAAGTCTCTGAAGCTCACACAAATTCACATGTTGGAGGATACTAGTAGGTTTCATGTTACTCTGTTCAGAATTGTGTTTTACATATATAGGCTGTGGCTGGACCAGTTGTATGCTGGAGCCTGCTCTATTGTCCCCTGAGAGTTGATTGTTAAATTCTGGGGGATTTTGCAAGCTGGATGTTAAGCACTGGTAACATTAAATTATGTAAACTTACAATTAAATTATGTAAACTTATAATAAAATGAGTTATATTAAAAACAAAGGAAAAACTTGTTTCTTAATTATTTCATACTGTAATTATCCCTATGCTCTTGAGGTTATTTATATTTATCTGTGTGATGAAAATTAATTAATATTAGGCTACTGTGTATCTCTTCCCAAGTCTGCATTCATTGGCATCCTGTTGGTAGCTGAAGGGGTCTGTGGTGAGAAAACTTACACAATGGAAATCAGCAAGTACTAAAAACTAAGGCTTGAGCTATTATTTTGTTAATTGTCTATTTAGACCTAAGAAAGTAATGAAGGAAAAGCTAATAATGAAGATTAAATGTAAATATGTGATTTTTTAGCTGTTTCATTGTGAGTAGCACAAAAGAAGAAAAAAATATTCTTCCAGTGTTAGAAAATTATCATCTGGTTTATCAAAGAATGTGTTCACATAATCAGCAAACTGGTAAAGTTTCAACTTAAATATTTTAAATTCATCTTTCTCGCAAACAAAAACCAAAACAACCAAAGTTCAAGTGAGAATTAAGAGAGCCAGTTGTTAAGCAGTTAACTAGTATACCATGCCTGGAATCTAAAGAGGAAAGAAGTTATGTTTTTGACTTCTACAGTTATTTTCTGTTGGAAAGTAACAGAGGACTTGCTTTACTTGACTTCTAGACTAGAATTAGTTTTTGTTGGAAAAAACCATCAGAGAACTTGCTTCACTTGCAGGTGTCAACACAGCTTGAGTAGATTGTGACTCTAGCTTCTGCCTGCCGCTTGTGCTGAAACAGAACCTGCCTTATACCAGGCTTGCTGACTTACTTTGGTAATATTCTTTACTTTGTGTGTGTTTTTTTTATTTATTTATTTTTATTTTTATTTTTTTTTAGATTTTTTTTTATTGTTTTTGCCATACAATGTCATGATATCACCATGGGTTTACATTTTAAATTAAGTTATGCTTAGTTGAACAAAAGGCTGGTTTGGCGTTTACCTGTATATCATTTATGAAGAACAGAGATTACTAAATGAATAGTCAAATAGGAAGAATGAAGCAGGAATTTTCAATTTGTGAATGGTTTTATTTGCTGATATTGCTAATTAGCTAACCATTAATGCCAGTCTTGTGGACCTCTGCTTGGCTGGGTTGTATCAATCACTAGGTGTGTTCAACTCACTAAAAAGTATTGTGATTGTATATCCTTAAAAATAACATATGATTAAGATTTTTCACTAACTCAGATTTTTCTTCAAGTAGACTAAAACAGGTATATCGGTATGGAGTTAGGCACGGTTCTCAAATATTATGCAGATACTTGCATATAAGCTTGTTGGAATGCATTTCTCACTGTTATCAAAATTTTAGCATTTTTCATCCCTTGAGAGTCATCACCCTCTAGTTTCTTTGTGTAGTTGTGTGTGTGTATGTGTATGTGTACGTGTGTGTGTACAGGCTCAAGGAGAGAAGTCTTGGGTCTCCTCCTCCATTCACTGGATCACTGCTCTTCTGAGTCTCATCTTCCCACCCACCACTATTCATTCTACTGCTGAACACGGTTGTTCTTGTTAAGAGTGAAATCTAACAACACATTGTCCATAGTACCTTTAAGACAGTGTTGGTCCTGTCTTGAGGCCACTGTGGAGAGGGTTGTGGAGGAGGGAGAGGTATCAAACATTTGGCAGGGCTCACTTCTCTTCATGTTCTTCCTCGTTTTGTTTAAGGACTTCAATGTGCTAAGGTGTCTGAACAGCAAGGATTATATTAAAGGAAGACATTTAAAACTTTCTTCAAAGTGCTACCTGTCTCATGACTCAATAGAAATATATCTAGGAGGTTAAACCATTGTCAACCACTTTGTGGGCAGCTGTCATTCTGCTATAACATTTCCTAACTTTATTTTTTTTTTAGTGTAAAAAGCAAAACTATAACTTTTATTTTTAATTAGTCTTAAAAATATACTTTTTTAAATTGGAGGATGATTGCTTAATGCTATTGTGTTTGTTCCTGCCATACATCAACATGATTTAGCCATAGGTATATGTATGTCCCCTGCCTCTTAAATCTCCCTCTCACCTCCCATCCTATCCCACTCTGCTAGGTTGTCACAGAGCACTGGATTTGAGCTCCTTGCATCATACAGTAAATTTCTTCCTGCTATCTAAATTTACATCTGGCAATATATATGTTTCAGTGCTACTCTCTCAATGTGTCCCACCCTCTTCTAAATTTATTTTTGTGTCCTCAGGTTTACCTTCTCTCCTAAATTCCTCAGGGTGAATCTCTGTTCATCTTTTGGAAACCTTTTCCAGAGGGTCAAGTACGGCTTCAGGATCTCTCCTTTTAACTTAACAGTATATTTGTCAAAATCGGAGTAATGTAGTGTAGAGATATGCCTTAGGGGCTCTAGGAAGACTGTAGGATGGCTTTGGAATGGAGCCTTCAGTCTGGAGCCTAATCCTGTCCCCTAAACCTCTCTATTAAGACGATTGCAGATTTTATATTCCTTTATATTCCTTGTTGAGTGATAAATGGTTCTCTCTCAAATATCACATTACAACACACACACATGCTCCCTAAGGACACATAAATTCTCAGAAATTAGTTTAATATAGTATAAACTCACAGATGACCCAGAGGGATGGAATCAGGAGGGAGGTGGGAGGGAGGTTCTGGAAGGGGAACACATGTATACCCATGGCAGATTCATGTCAATGTATGGCAAAACCAACACGATAATGTAAAGAAAAAAATAAGTAAATAAAAAAGAAATATACCTCTACTACATTATAATCTGTGAGGTTACTTATCTCAAAGTATAATATTTCACACTTTCATGTACGGCATAACTCACTCATCTCCATTCATTTCTCTCCATTCCTTCCTAACTGTGCTCTTTCAGTTTCACTGAAGATTAAAAACCAACAAGTGGCGTGGTGTATACATCTTAAAGAAAACATTTAGTGACAAAAGCCCCAGCTTGTGAGATCTTCATTAAGCTTTCAGATGAACTATCAGCTATTTCTTTAGATTCTGTCTGAGCTGGAGAAAGTTTGTTTTTCCATTTGCACCCCTCTTCCCCATCATGCAGTCTTCTACTTATTCTTTGTGACCAAATATTGGAAGCTTTTCTCACCACCATAAACAATTGGTTACTCACTTCTCTTTGCTCCTATGTTACTTTATGTGTATCTCTTCAAAAGTCTTGGTTGCCTGGTAATTATTTCTTTATATAATGGTTTATATTATATTGTCCAATATGGTAGTCACTAGTCACATGTGGCTATTTAAATCACTTAGAATTAAATAACATTAAATATTCATTTCATCAGTTGCATGAGTTGTATTCCAAGTGTTCCATAGCCACATCTGGTTAATTGTCACTATTTTGGCAAAAGAAACTATAGAACATTTACATAATCACAGAAAGTTCCACTGACCATGTCAGTCTGTACTTTAGACTATAAACTCTTATAGTACTAATCTTTGTGATCCCTGCTATTTGTATGGTGCCTGTAATCAATGCTCAATAAGTGCTTGTTGAATAAAATGAGCGATGAAGAATTCTTTTATGTCACTTCTGAAGTCTAAGATTAGTTTTCTACAAATATTTAAACTTTTTATTTTTTTAATTGGACTGAAGGATCAAGAGTTTGTTTCTGAAGTATTAAGAGTCCAGCAGAAGTCACAAAGAATGAGTAGGAATTTAGAAAGACGGTAACGAGAACTCAACATGCGAGACAGCAAAAGGAACGCAGATGTATAGAATAGACTCGTGGACTTTGTGGATGAGGGTAAGGGTGGGATGATATGGGAGAAGGGCATTGAAACATGTTAATTATCATATGTCTAATCAATCGCCAGCCCAGGATTGATGCTCGGGGCTGGTGCAGCGAGATTTCCCGGGGGGGAGGGAAGAGGGAGGGGGGTTCTGGAGGGGAAGCATATGTAAACCCATGGTGATATCATGTCATTGTATGGCAAAAAAAAAAAAAAAAAAAAAAAAGAATGAGTAGGAGACTGCTTGATAGGGAAAACTGGTACTAACAGAAAAACTAAATTTTCTCTAACCCAGAGCAAATATTAAGAAGTAGTTGATAATGCATCTGAAAGCTTAATGAAGTCCTCACAAGCTAGGGCTCTTGAGTGACTTTTGAACAGTGAGGGCTTTGCCTTGCAAATAAAATGAGGAAGGGGATTTGAGGAAGATGCACAGAGACGGAACAAAAATATCAGGTTCAAAGAAACTTGGAATGGTTTGTCCATGAGATGGTAACTAGTGTTGGGCTAGGCACTGCTTCACATACTTTGCATATATTACTTCACTTAATTTTCAGGGAATATTATTTTATAGATGGGAAAACAGAGGCATATAGAGGTTAAATGCTTGTTCAAGTACTTAAGGAAGTGACAGACCCAAGATACAAACTCAGGGAGTCTAACTTCAAAGTCTAGACTCTATCAGTAAGACTCCCTCTACTCATGAGTAGGAAAGTCTTAGAAATTAGGCTGGAGACAAGTGAAAGTGAGACTGTCAGTCACTCTGTCCTGTCCAGCTCTTTGCTATCCCGTGGACTGTAGCCCGCCAGGCTCCTCTGTCTATCAGATTCTCTAGGCAAGAAAACTGCGGTGGGTAGCCATTCTCTTCTCTAGGGGATCTTCCCCGCCCAGGGTCGAACTTGGGTCTCCTGCACTGCAGGGAAATTCTTTACCATCTGAGCCACCAGGGAAGTCCAGGCTAGAGACAAAGTCAGGACTAAATCATGGTGGGGCTTTCAGGGCCTGCTGAGGTGTTGAATTTTCCTTAGCTATGGGAAAAAGTTGTAAAAAAGAAAATAACTTTGGATGTTTATTTTAAAAATATCTTTGTGGTTGAAGTGGGGAGGATTAACTATTGGGGAAGATGTACTACCATGGGATTTATTACAAAAATCCTGGCTAAGAAATGATGAGGGTAGAGGGCAGGGGGTAGGGTGTAAAGGAGTTGGTTTAAGAGAGATCTGGTGTTTTTTCATTAATAAAAGGAGCTGAATGGAGGAAACACTCCTATTGTTAGCTGTATGTTGTCATCTACCTGTGATATTTGAAATTCTCCAGTTTTCTTGTGACCATTAGGGGATGGGCCTGCTCCTGCATGCTGAGTATGCAGAGCAGAGAGAAGAAAAGAACCTGGAGGCTTTAGGATGTTATTCTGAAGCTGCAATAATTGGTCAAAGCTGAGTCAAAACTGCCCTTTCCTTGGTTTCCTGGTTGTGTGACATAATAGAATTCTTAATATTTAGGCCTCTGTTCATTGGCTCCTCCATTACTTATAGCTAAAAGGATCATAATAAGTTGAACTATTCTTCTGACATACAGGTGATGGGCCTCAGAACTCACTAATTATTTTATACATTTAATAAACACTAATTGAACTAATTGAACATGTATGTGCCAAGCACGGCCTAGGTGCTGAGTATGTAGGAGAGGAGATCACAGGTATGGAGTTGATGAACTTGCAAAGACAGAGAGAAACTTAGTGTGTCTGGAGCCAAGTGAGTAAGGGGAAAGAATGTTGTGGGATGCAGTTAGAAAGATGGGTAGGAACCAAATTATGCATGGTACTATAAACCAGGGTGGGGATTTTTAAAAATTTTATTCTAAAAGGGTTAGAAGGCATTGAAGAGTATAAAATGGAGGAGGGATAATTAGATTTGAAGTTTTAAAACAACATGCTGGCTTGTGAGGAAACACAGAGTAGAGGCAGAAAGGATAACTATTCAGGCTAATCCAGTGAGAGATGAAATTGGATTGAACCAGGGTCGTCGCCATAGAAATGGACATATATATGTGACTTCAAGTTATAATTTAGTGGTAGAATCATTAGGACATGATGATCGTTTAGATCTGAGCAGTAACAGAGATCATCATTAAAATTGACTCCGAAGTTTCTGGCACTAGGTGAAGAAATGCCCAACTTTTTAGGTAAGGCACACTAGAGAAAGAGCAATTGGAGGTAGCATAAGATACAAGAGTTCATTTTGGGATATGTTAAATATGAGATAACTGTGAGACATTTAAGTAGAAATTTTGAGAAGGAAGGTGGAAATGTAAGTCTGGATCTCCAAAGAGGAGTCTGACAACTAAACTCATGTGATTGTGAGACATCTGCTTATAGGGTGTTTAGCCAGGAGATCTTTAACAATGAAGAGGAGCAAAGTTAACAGGAAAGTGAGCTTATGCATTCAGCCTCATTGTGGTAAACTTCTAATAATGTGAAGTAGTCCGCATCTGTATGTCATAGACATTCCCACTGACACAGCTCTCAAAATATATCCCAGACTACTTCTTTCACACATCTTCACAGCTCTCAGTATAGTATTTCAACTGGATCAATGCCACAGACTCCTAATATCTCTTGGTGGAGATGAACAAGCCAATTACGTGTGTGGTTTTGGGAATCAGGAGAGAATCTGGGAGTAGAGATTTGAATTCAGAGTCATTGGAGGGAGGAGTTAGTAGACATGGGGTCAGGGTAGGGAGTGTTCTAAAAAGGAGAATAATGTGCAAAAGCACAGAAGCATAGGGTAATATTAGCTGGGGGAACTAAAATTTAGAAATGGAAATTAACATAAAGAACCAATTAGTCATTGAAATAAACACTTATAGGGAAGATAAGTAATATGCTTAAGACTTACACAATTTGTTCTTTTAAAATAATATGTGCTTAGTCACTCAGTCGTGCCTGACTCTTTGCAACCCCATGGACTGTAGCCCGCCAGGCCCCTCTGTCCATGGAGATTCTCCAGGCAAGAACACTGGAGTGGGTTTCCATGCCCTCCTGCAGCAGATCTTCCCAACCCAGGGATTGAACCCATGTCTCCCACATCCCAGGCGGATTCTTTACCATCTGAACGACCAGGGAAACCCTAAAATAATGTGGCACATTTTTATTTGAGGGTTCCTGTTGGCTCAGTGGTAAAGAGTTTGCCTGCTGTCACAGCACTTGCGGGTTTAATCCCAGGGCTGGGAAGCTCCTGGAGGAGGAAATGGCAACCCACTCCAGTGTTCTTGCCTGGAGATCCCATGGACAGAGGAGCCTGGCGGGCTACAGTCCATGCGGTCTCAAAAAGAGTAGGACGTGATCTAGCAGCTAAACTACATCATTGTTATTTAATCAATATAGCTTAAAATACATATGAGTTGGCACATAGTTCTGGGTGGGTGGAAGACATAAGATTGAGAAAGGGGCAGGTATATGTCCAGCCTGGTACGCTACCCAAGGTATTTAGATTTTGTGTTGTAACTCAATTTGCTTGAACTGGTGTCAGAGGAGGCTTGGATAAAGATGAAAGAAATACGTTGGTTCAAATTCAACAAATAATTATTGAGAATTATATTATTATTATTATTATTATTATATAATATTATTCAACAAATAATTATTGTTAGCTTTGGGTGATATAAAACAAGGCCTGACTTGGTTCTGACCTTTGAGATGGTCATCTGGTAGGGAAATGAGACATGCAAACTAATAACTACATTAAGAGGTGGAATGTGGGGACTGAGGACTTTAAAGTAAGGAAATAAGGGAAGTAAAGATGTTCCAGGGAAGGTGGGTGAAGAATGATGGGCAGAGACAAAGGTTCTGTGCATCTGCAAGTCCATTTGTTGTCTGTGCAAAAGAAAAAAGGACTGGGGTTGTCATAGAGCATGTGGTGCAATCAGAAAGGGATGAAGACGGAATTTGTGAGTAAATGAAATTCATTCAATGAAACCCAACAAATAAAGATCCAGGTTTAAAATAGATAAATAAGAGGAAGTTTAACTGTGTCACCAAGTGATATTTGGTTTTATGAAAGAATTCACTGTAGAATAAATCAGCAGTGTTCTCTGGAAAGACACGAGAGACTTTTATTACAAAATTTTTCTTTATACAACTTTCCATCTCTAAGTCAATGCAAAGTCTGTCCATTTCACACACAGGCCTTAGCATTTTTTCTCTTTTAGTGCATATGACTCTACTGCTACATCTCATTGCCTGAATCTGTAAACTGTGTGTGTGTGCATGCTAAGTTGTTTCAGTCATGTCTGACTTTGTGTGACCCCACCAGGCTAAACTGTATCAACCCCAAAACACCTAGGGGCACACATAAAGTAGAATAAAAATGTGAGTAATGAAAATAGACTAATAGCCTGAGCAGGTAGTTTGGGTGGCTGCTCTGGGGAAGGCTTACTTTACAAGATAAGGTCATTGCATAATGTTGGTCAAAATCTGCCAAGGGGAAGCAAACTACTTTTATCTGCACTACTGCTGGTTGGGAAACCATTAGGCTGATTTTTGTGTTTGTTTGTGTATCAATTCTCCATTAAATCTGGATAAGACTATAAGCATAAAGCAGCAAGCTTAAAATTAGGGGAAAAAAAGGATTTTACTTTGAAATCATGGTAATACATGATAAAGGAGAAGGGAAAGCAAAACTGTCAAAGCTAGACATTTTGCTAGAAAAATGGGAGATTCATAAGGTAAAACAAAAGTTTTATTTTTATAGTCTGAGATCCAGAGCAAACAGGAAGAGAAAAAGTCGAGTAATCTTAATATTTATTTAGTAACTAGTTCAGTATCTATTTAAAAAATTGCCGAGTTAAGACTTGCATGCTGAAGGGGTGTGCTTTTTCAGAATACAGACCTGTTTCCCTTTGGTCCCTGTTCACTGTGAGCTTCCCAGGTTGGAGGTACACTGTATTGGGCAATTGCAAGCCTTGTGCATGTATTTAAAGCTTTTGCTAAATTGGATTTTTTTTCATACCGATTTTACAGGAGGATTTGTGGAATCCTTTCCAGATATAATATTGCATTATTGTAAAAGCTTTATTCCTCTTATCTTTGTGGGCAAAGGGTCACAAAGGACTGCATATGAGGATTAAAATCAGCCTGTCCTGGAGTCAAATAAACTGGGATGGATTACACAAAACATTTTAACAAATGCTGGAGGTCCTGGCTTGCCTTTATTTTTCTCCTCTGAGATTTCAGAACATGTTCCAAGAACATCGTTTGGAGAAAAAGAGAAATCAGATAAAAAATTTCAGCAGCCATGAAGGCTAAACTTAGGCAAAACATTGATCTTAGTTTTCAGGAACCACTTAAATCCTTTTAAAAAATAGTAGAAATATTCTTAGCTCTTCCTGCACTGGGGAAATGGGGCACTCCAAGGTTCTGCTGTGTTCTGTGTTCTGCTCTCCCCACTCTCTGTCAAGGGAGCTTGTTGCTCTTTCCTGGTTTCTGTTGTAACCCACCAGTGAGGGTCTGAGCAGTTTCCAGCTGCAGTTCTGAGCTCTCCTCACATCTGGGGCCATCCCACTGCCTTGGAAGTTCTGGAACACCTCTCCTTCCATGTGGCTAAAACCTAGACCAGTTTCCCTTTGTTACTAAATTGGTATTGCTAAAGGTTTTGGGGGAAAATATTAACTAAAGAGCATTTTAATAGCATGGTCTGGGATTAATCAAATACTTTTTCTCTAAAGTGTTATAGTCTAAGCACTGTACTGGTCTGCTACTCCATTTGAAGAGACAGATGTTTTTTGTGTAACTAACTTATTAGTGGGTTATAAGGAACTTCTTAATTAATGTTAGTAAGAGCAGTTAAAAAAACCCTGATTACAATGAAAAGCATCTGACTTTCGAAGTAGGTAGAATAATTTACATGGGTGAGAAAAACGAACCCCTATCTGAGAGCTGATGGAGGATGGGGAGAGAAAAGAGAGGAAAATGGGCCTTTGTCCTGTTCTTCTGGACACATAAATCTGGGAACTCGGAGAAGCTTGTTTGTTATTGAGCAAAGCACATGAATGAATCTTAGAAAAGCAGCGATGGCCAAGCCAAGTCACAGTGGGCAGAGCACCGAAGTGTTCTGCAAAGAGGATTCCTGAGAGAGGAGAGCTTGGAGAGCAGAGAAGTGTGGAGTCTTTGGGGAATATCTGGTGTTCAGATTTCATTAGCCTTGCCATACACGGTGCTCAACCTTCATGCTTTGTGTTTTGGGTAAGAATCAAATAGGGGTTGAGTTCTTTCTCTGACACAGAACTCAGAGGACAGAGAAAGTATGACTCTCTCTGTGTCTGCTAAATTGCTTCAGTCCTGTCTGATTCTTTGTGACCCCATGGACTGTAGCCTACCAGGCTCCTCTGACCATGGGATTTTCCAGGTAAGATACTGGAGTGGTTTGCCATTTCCTTTTCCAAAAGTATGACTAGAAAAGACAAAAGCATCTTTTTAAAAAAAAAAAGAAATTTTTTTTTCTTTCCATCCTGCCTCACTTAGGGAGAATCCCTGGTGAGGAGGATAGGCAATGCAGCCTGTTTCCACTGCCTGGTTATCGAGAATCATCTTCCTAACCTACAAGCGCATCTGAGTTACACCTGGCTGTAGATGCCAGCTCGTTTGGTATTTTCAAAGGGAATTCTAGAAATGGTAGTGAAGAGCATACTTAAATATGATCCTTGGAGCCACCCTGATCTGGATTTGAATCTTGGATTTGAACATGTATAAAATCTGTATGACTATGGATAGATTTTTAAGACTTTTAAATTTTAAGACTTTCGTCACCTCTGAATTAGGGGCAATGGTCCTTGCCCCAAGATGTTGTACTGAATTATATAATATTTGTCAAGCAAGTGGCCTTGAGCCTGGCCATGCACTACACAGCATCTTAGATTAACGTCAGCAGATTAGATTTTTATAGTGAAACTTAGGATGCACCATAGCCGAGGCAGGAGGAATCAAGGAGGTGACTCACCGATTTCTCTTCTCTTCTCTCCTTTTTAATCTTTATTATCATCTGTTCTCCCCGCTCTGAACTGGTGGTGAAATGATGTAAGAATTAAAGTCAGGAGGTAGTTCCAGGTGAGGAAGAAATTGCTAGCAGAGAGCAAAGTAGAAAGAAAATACAAAGATGAGTGTTTAGCAGAAAAGAATTTCCTTGGTCTTCTAGTGAAGGCAGCACTTTCTGGCTGACCAAGAGAGATGCTAGCCTCTGCCAGACCCTATCTCAGTCCACCCACTTCCCTTTGTAACTTTGTCTTGGGCCCTTCACTCTCCTCACGGTTGCTTCTCACAGTTGTCACTACTGGGCTCTAGAGAGGAAGGACTGTCCTGTCCTATGGTTATTGGATCCCTACTGCAGCTGGCTGATTACAGGTTGGTGCTACTCATTTGTTATACAGAGCACATCAGGAGGTAAAGCAGCTTCCCATAGCTTGCTTTCCGTCCATGGTATGGTTCCCGGCCATCTTCTGTTCTGAGCAGCCATTTCCTGCACCTCTGGGTCCTAAATTCTGTCTTCACAGAGGTTTCTTACTGTTTTAGGTCTTCTGAGTTCTGTTAACTTCTTCATGGTGTCTGAGCATCTCCAGAGCTCAGTTCAAGGATGAGAAGGCTCAGTTCTATGTGTGTAATCTCTTCCCACAACTCCCTTTGGAAATGTACTTTTTTTGCATCTCTGATTCTGCTCAGATATTACTCAATGTATTAGAAACTTTAATTTTATAATAGGTCTTTTGAATCTGAATGCGTTGACTCAGTATTGTAGAACTTTGGTTAGATAGATTAGGTAGGAAGGGAGGGTGCCACTGACTTCAGATAAGGAGAAAGTCAATTAGGTGCTCATTCTGTGTTTTGGAGAAGTTGTTAAATGCATGTTTTAAAAAGTACTTGCAAATTGATCCAAAATACAGTTTGAGGAAATGGCAGAGGGTCAAGTTTATCACTGAATTCTGCAGGAGGGACATCATCAGACTCATCAAGGTAGAGACGTCTTTTTGTTTTAAGATCACAATAAAGTATTCCAGATTCAAGATGGAATAAGAGATAATGAGAGTCTTCATTGCAACATGCAAATAAGCTGTCTCAAGAGATGAAGAATGTTGGCAATTTGGCTGGTTTTGTTTCCTTTCCTGAGGGAGGATTTGATCATCTGAAGGCACTGGGTGAAGAAAAATATTGTAACTGCAAATCATGTCTTTATGAGAAACAGTGAAAAGCCTATTCAAATTGGCTTACTTGCTACATCAGCTTCTTTGTGCTATGGAACTTCAAAATGTAATTACTGGACCAAGCAAAGACAATGAATTAAAAAAAAAAAGACCATACAATCAAGAAAAATCACACTCCCCACTGCTTCCACACAATAAACCATCCTTTGAGCTTTCTAAAGCTTTATTAATGTTACAGTGAATTGAATATCCTCAGAAAGTGATTATTTTCCCTTAGTGAGTAATAATAACTGTTCTGTGCTGGCTTACCCATGGCCACTTTTCTCCAAAGAATTGATGATCTCTGTACTTTTGTTACACTCTTGTGTTTATGTTTGTAATTTTATTTTTATCCTAGGATTTTTTAAAAAGAGGTCATTACATATGCCGTATCTATACCATTCAAGAGAATTTGTGAGACTAGAGAAAACAACATTAAATGGTACTTGGACCATTTAGTAGCTGTGTTGTCTTGGTCAGGTTAATTAATTTCTTTTACTTCCATTTTTTCATCTGTATGATATGACACAACATATAATATTTTTTTTTAAATTTTCTTTACTTTATTGTGTTGGTTTTGCCATACAACGACATTAAACCACCATGGGTTTACATATGCTCCCCCTCCAGAACCCCCCCCCCCCCCCCCCCCCCGTTCCCCCCCCCCTGGGACATCTCTGTGCACCAGCCCCGAGCATCAACCCTGGGCTGGCGATTGATTTCACATATGATAATTAACATGTTTCAATGCCATTCTCCCATATCATCCCACCCTTGCCCTCTTCCCCAGAGTCCACGAGTCTGTTCTATACATCTGAGTTCCTTTTGCTGTCTCTCATGCAGGGTTCTCGTTACCATCTTTCTAAATTCCATATATATGCGTTAGTATACTGTATTGTTGTTTTTCCTTCTGGCTTACTTCACTCTTGGATAATAGGCTCCAGTTTCGTCCACCTGAGTAGAACTGATTCAAATGAATTTTTTTTTTAATGCTGAGTAAGAGACCATGAATCTGAATGTAGTTGTTAAACACGGTGAGCAACTCTATAGGTGCTAAAGTCGCTTCAGTCATGTCTGACTGTTTGCCACCCCACGAACCATAGCCTCCAGGCTCCTCTCTGTGTGGGATTCTCCAGGCAAATTACTGGAGTGGGTTGCCATTTCCTTCTCCAGGGGATCTTCCTGACCCAGGAATTGAACCAGTGTCTCTTATGTCTCCTGCATTGGCAGGCAGGTTCTTTACCTCTAGTACCCCCTGGGAAGCAAAATACTGTTATTAGTTGCTTTAATTATTTATTAAATTGTAACAATGTTAATTATAATAGCAATTTCTAATTATTGAAAACGTGAGAAACAGGTTTCTTTCATATACTGAGTATTCTGATTTTCGGAGCATTTCTACCTCAATTTGATGAAATCTTTGGATCAAAATACACAGTGATAAAAGTCCTTCTTTTTAGTTTGAGCTTCATTCATTTATTTATTTTTATTTGACTGTGTCAGGTCTTAGTTGCAGCATGTGGGATCTTCTGTTGTGTTGTGTGGACTTCTCACCAGTTGTGGCGTGTGGGCCCAACAGGCGCATGGGCTTAGTTGCCCTGCAGCATGTGGGATCTTAGTTCCCCCACCAGGGATGGAAGCTGTGTGCTCTGCCTTGGAAAGTGCATTCTTAACCACTGAACCACCAGGGAAGTCCCACTAGTTTGAATTTCTATAGCTAACTTCCTTTTTATCTCTCAGGAGTATATACCATCAATGAATGGTCTCAGGGAAGAGAAACTTTGACACTACCCCATATACCCTGTGACCGCTCTCTGGTGTTTCCATTCTTCAGTGTGTCCATTATCTGTGAAAACATCTTTTTTTTTATAAGTGATTTTTATACTAACAATTTGTTGCCTTTTATGAAAATTATCCAATTTATTTGACTCAATCTATCATTAAGACTCCTGCTGGGCTTAAGCCATTATGTCCACTGATAGATTTACAAACCAACATTTTGCCATTATCTTCTGGACTCTGTATTCATGGTTTGTATGATTCAAGTGGTTCCCCATGTAGCATATTTGCCCTTATCTGTGATCACTGTATAAGAAAGCACACCAAAGACTTAAGTCACTCATCTGCCTAGAAGGTTAAATTTGGTTTACTCCTTAAGTAATTTGTTTGTAGGACAAATGGCCTTTAAAAGATGTCTATCCCAGTACCAGTTATTTTGTTTTATTCAGTTGACCTCACCCATTCTAGATAGTTCTCAAAAGGTTTTTCTGTGAATTTTATTGCTATGATTTGTCTGTGAACTTCTAGAGCTTATAATAAGGCTCTTTTGAAATGATGGAGGCCCATCTGTCTGACCAGATTTAAGTCACTCCAAGCCCAAGTGCAGGAAGATTCACAGAGGCCTGAAGACACTACCTGGCCTAATAATTATATGATCCCCCCAAATATCATACTTAGTTAGAAAATGAAACTTCTTATGCTGTTTCATAGTTATCTTTTATGTTCAATGTCATGACTTCGTAGAACATCTTCTCTCTTTGATTTTTCTGTAAAAATTATTTTACAGATAAATTCCATGTGCTCCCATTTGGATTTAAGAGGTCATTATGCTACCAGTTTTGAGTTGATGAAATTTCAACTCTTTAAACCAATGCCTTAAAGCAAAATGTCCCAGAGATAAATTCCTAGGAAAAATACACTTCAAACTGAAAGTTATAATTCATTTTCATCAGAAGACAGCTTGGGGTGTTTTGATCTTGGATCATTTTATCCTGAATTTCCAAATATTCTATATTGTTCTCCAGGCACTCGTATGTTTTGCCCTCAATATAATCATCATTAATTTTTGAAATGTGAGTTGGTTGTCTACCTTTGTGACCTAATTGTGCTTTCTGTTCTTCTCAGACAGAGACCTTCACTGAGTGTTAGTTCCTGGGTGCTGTGCTGGGTGAATTACTTGCATTATCTTATTTAACCCATAGAGTGTTATTATGAGGAAATGATTATTGTCCTTATCAGTTCAGTTTAGTCGCTCGGTCATGACTGACTCTTTGCGACCCCATGGACTGCAGCACGCCAGGCCTCCTTGTCCATTACCAACTCCCAGAGCTTACTCAAACTCATGTCCGCTGAGTCGGTGATGCCATCCAATCATCTCATCCTCTGTTGTCCCCCTCTTCTCTTGCCCTCAGTCTTTCCCAGCATCAGGGTCTTTTCCAATAAGTCAGCTCTTCATATCAGGTGGCCTAAGTATTGGAGTTTCAGCTTCAACATCAGTCCTTCCAATGAACATTCAGGACTGTCCTTATACAAATGAAAAAAAACAAACAAACAAACAAGAAAAAGAGAGGTTTAATAACTTGTTCCAGCCTAAAAGCAAACAAACTAGTATATGACAGAACTTAGATTAGATGTAAGAATCTGAAGTTTATGATCTTTATATTGTACTGGGTAGTGGTAAGAATGTTTTAAAGAAAGCATCCAAGTATAGTAAATTATCACAGCATGCATGGATTTAATAGGTAGATGTGTATGTGTGTGTGTGCACGCACACATATTTAGTGATAGTCTACCAACTTGCAAATCAAGATTTGAAGTAGGTTGGAATCCCAGTGTAGGTAGAGACCACAATGGCAGAGCCTAAATGTGGAGGTGGTCTAGCACTTGCCTGAACTGCTTAGTCAGCATGGACATCACACACACACACACACACACACACACACACACACACACACACACACACACACACAACTTTGGAAGCAGAGATCTTGCCTTTGTGTGTTTTTCCCTGATGACATCTAGTGCAAAGGTATCACTGCTAATGAATTGCAATGAATTTAGAAAACTCTAAATTATTATAAAATTCAGTGCAACCTGCTGGTGGGTCTTTGAACCACTATGAGACCTAAAGTTAATTTAATGAGCATGAGATGAAGCCAGAGGTCTGGTAATAGACAGTTTTAGAAATTAGCACTCAGGACACAGTACTGGCAGTGATTCACACTTCATCTCTCTTGGAAAGAATAGGAATCATGAATGCTGAACAATTGGAAGAGTAGATCTTTTCATGATGACTCAGATTTTATATAGAAGATTTGAATTCCCCAGATGAATAGAGACGTAGGAAAAATGTAGACTTCTCTTATGACTCTACATTAGTAAAGTGGTATATAGATAAAATTACCTGGACCATATGTGGCTCTACAAAATTATTAAAAAATCTACATTTGCTTGAATAAGGAGGAAGTGATCATGTAAAGTATAACAACTTCCTATGCAGGGGTAATTATCTATGCATATATGTAGATAGAGGGGTATATCCATTGATCTATCCATGCATGCATATCATAAGAAAAACTAACAATAGATTATGAGATTTATGTTTTCTTCTATGGCCAATGGAACAACTTCAGTAGTAAAATGGAAGCAGCAATACTAATATCTGGATAAAAAAATCCTCAATACGTTCAATGATTCCAGTCAAGAGTTATCCTGGCTTTGTGTTGGTATCCTTTCATCAGCAAAACAGTGATGTCTATGTCTTCTCAACTTTCAGAGTTAGGAATCAGAAGTTTTACTTTAAGACCTTCATGTTTTCCCACATGTGAAATGAAAGGGTGAACTCTGGATGATCTCTAAGATTGTCATGAGCAGCTTCGGATAAAGAAAAATAACTAATTTTTAAGTCTGACCTATGTTTGAATTCTGGCTTCATTCCTTTCTAGTTATATAACTCCTCTCTGCCTTGAATTTTATCTGTTAAGTGAGAATGTAATATTATTTCTTATGGTTGATGGGAATATTAAATTACAATAACAAAAATGGTTTGTTGCACTTTAGATAAGCAAGAGATTATTCTCTTTCTTTGACTATAGAGACTAACTGAAATACTAAAATTTAGCTGTTACTCTGGCTCTTTATTTTAATGGTTCAGATGAAACTGGTAAAAGGTATAATATAAAATGGGCCAACAGACAACAACTGCATTGCAATAAGCTGTGGTTAAGAGAAATATCTCACTGGGCTGCTGTGGAAATTAAGTAAATTGAACATTTTAAAATGACTTGTGGTTTCTTTCATTCAAAATATGTTTACTGAAAGAGTCTGTGTGCTGGCACTATGCTGGGTGTACATGGGTGTGCAGAACCGGATGAGGTTGCTGCTCTCGGGGAGCTGAGAGTCTAGAGGGTGGAGACTATCATTAGTCGAAGAAGCACACTGAAGAACCACTCTGTAGACTCTTCTCTTTAGAGAATAAATCTGCCTGGGTTCCAAAGAGATACTGATTATGATGGGCTTATGGTTACTTGGCGGTAAGTCAGAAATAGTGCAGGTAAAGTGCTTTTGTAAAAAACTGAAATATAACTGCTTTACAATGTTGCCTTAGTTTCTGCTGTACAACAACGTGAATCAGCCATATGTATACATATATCCTTTCCCTCTTAGGCCTCCCTCCCACCCCCTGATCCTACCCCTCTAGGTCATCACAGAGCACCCAGTTGAGCTCCCTGTGCTATACAGCGGCTTCCCACTAGCTCTCTGTTTTACAAATGATAGTGTATATGCGTCAGTGCTACTGTCTCAATTCGTCCCACCCTCTCCTTCCCCTACTGTGTCCATAGTGTGTTCTTTATGTCTCTATCTCTATTCCTGCCCTGAATATAGGCTCATCAGTACCATTTTTTCTAGATTATATATATGAGTTAGTATATAGTATTTGCTCTTCTCTTTTGTACTTCACTTTGTATGACAGGCTCTAGGTTCATCACTATACTAACTCAATTTTGTTCCTTTTCATGGCTGAGTAATATTCCATCATGTTTCTATATATGCCACGTCTTCTTTATCCATTCATTTGTCGATGAACATCTAGCTTGCTTCCATGTCCTAACTGTTTTAAACAGCTCTGCAATGAACACTGGGGTACATGTGTCCTTTTGAGTTACGCTTTTGCCTGGGTATGTGCCCAGTAGTGGGATTGCTGGGTCATATGACAGTTTTAGGTTTAGTTTTCTTTTAAAGGAACTTCCATACTGTTCTCCCCATTGGCTGTATCAATTTACATTCCCACAAACAGTGTAAGAGGGTTCCTTTTTCTCCATACCCTCTCCAGCATTTATTATTTGTAAATTTTTTGATGATGGCCATTCTTGCCAGTGTGAGTGACACCTCATTGTGGTATTGATTTGCATTTATCTAAGAATTAATGATGTTGAGTGTCCTTTCACATGCCTTTTAGCCATCTGTATGCCTTCTTTGGAGAGATACCTATTTAGGTCTTCTGTCCATTTTTTGATTGTACTGCTTGTGTTTTTCACATTGAGCTCCTTGAGCTGTATCTCTATCTTGGAGATTAACCTTTTGTCTGTTGCTTTGTTTACAAATGTTCTCTCTCATTCTGAGGGTTTTCGTTTCATCTTGTTTATGGTTTCCTTTGCTGTGCAAAAGCTTTTAAGTTTAATTAGGTGACAATTGTTTATTTTTGTTATCCTAGGTGGTGGGTCAAAAAAGATCTTGCTGTGGTTTGTGTCAGAGTGTTGTTCTTGGTGAAGTGCTTTTGATACAAGAAACTCAGTCTTGTTCATCCTAGTTTATCATGAGGGTGTCTGTGAGCTGATAAAGGAAAGCAGCCAAGAACTGAGGTCATTTTACAGACCAGGGGGGACTCTGTCTCTTCATGCTCTGCCATAGTCTCTGTGCTCATGGTGTCTTGATTCTCTCTGTGGTTTCTTTTCTGCCTCTTAACTTTGGTTTTCTGTGATCTACCATGGCTCTGACAAGATTTCATGACTTTGTGTCAGTTTCTGCTCTCTTGCAGCCTCATTATCTTAATAATGTCTAATTAAAATTTCTGAGGGAGGCAACTTGGATCATATCACCTTTTTTCTCCAAGTCACACCAAGTCCCTGACCAGAGCAGAATGCTGTTTCTGATTCACATCCACACTCCTTATCCTGTCAGTTGTGGCCAGGGTTGATAGATAACCCACAGGAGAAGGGGTGAGTAGGGAGGCCCTGGGTTGTTTAGTGGGGGTCATCAGAAATCTACATAAAACCTGGATGAATATATACTCAGGCCATTGGCTTCATATACTCACAAAAACACCTTCTGTCAACTCACTTCTTCTCAGGTACCTGACCTTGGAACATGGGGCTGTGAATAAGTTATGAACGCAGTGGTGGCAGAAATGGCATGGTCATGCCATCGAAAATCAGTCCATGGATATTTGGTCTGTAGATCTCTGGTTGGCAGCGACCATCCGTCTGACCAGCCTTGGGTGTAATGACAATACTGAATGTACAAAGTGGAGAACTATACATTAGGATGGCGACCTCTTCAAACACCAGGTTTGGTCACAGCATTGGAGCCTGACCACAGTCGTTCATTTCAAATTTGAGAATTAATTTGTTGGTGTATAATATTTGAAATTACTTCTTTATATGAGGGAAACAGAATAAACAGATAAACAAAATACAGATAATAAAAATAGCTTTAATCTTGCTACTGAACAGTAACTGCTATTTATGTTTTTATGTCAATACATTGTTCCCCAGGAAAGAATGTGTACAAGATAAACATACTGCTACATTTATAAAAATGGGATTATATTGTTTATATTTTTGTGGTCTGTCCATCTCAAGATATTTCTGGAATTTATTTCCACTTCTGTAAATGGTTTTTTAGTATATCATTAATGGCTAATGGCATCCTGTAGTATGAACAAAACATACCTCCTAAATTGTTAGGAAATTAAATGTAGTTCTTGTTATTACAAACAATAATAGAATGAATTATTTTCCAACTTCCATGAGAACTCCTTTGGGGTGACTAGTAGATTGGATGCTGCTGCGCCCAGACCCCTTGTTCTGGACCAGTGCCTCCATCTCTTAGGGGCTTGTTTGACGGCTAATGACTCACAGCTACTGGCTTCACCAGGTAGATGGCAGCTCTCAGCTAATGGGAACCTGCTGCTAAAAGGTTACAACCTCAACGGCTGGTGGTGGTTGCAAGCCAAAGCTGACTAATATGAGAATAAGTAAGACCAACCCTCTTGATTCAAAGTGGGACTAATTCTACAGGGGCAATTTAGGCCCCAGAACTAACCTTGATCCGTGCCTGACTCTTTCCTCTTCTAGAACTGCAGTCCTCACTCTCTTGAAGGTTTTCCTCAAGAGCAGTCCCTCAATACACTATATGTGTTAGAATCCCAGACTCACTCTGCTGCTAGGGAAGATGATCTAAGATAATATGAATTTTGAGAAACAGAGCATGCATATAGGACCATTGAATTTTTAAATTATATCTTTACTGAGAATAAAATTCATTTTATTGGCCCTCTTAAAGAAATCAGATCAAGGGTTCTAGAATATTCATGGATAGGTGTGGCCATCACCACAGTTTTAGAACATTTCATCACCTCAAAAAGAAACAGTTTAGCCATCATCCTTCTCCCCAACCATCCTCCCCAACCTAAGCAAGCGCTAATCTACTTTTAGTTTCTGCAAATTTGCCTAATTTGGAAATGTCATATAAATGGAATAATATGATTTGTGGTCTTTTGTGACTGGCTTCTTTCACTTAGCATAATGTTTTCAAAATTCACCCATGTTCATATTAAAATTTCATCAATTGCCCTTGTCTTGTTCTTGCTCTTGGAGGGAAAGCATTCAATATTTCACGATTATGTATCATGTTAGGAGTTTTTGGATGCCTTTCCCTTATACCATTAAAAAAAAAGTTTCCTTTTGTTTTTAATTTGCTAAGATTTATTACACATGACTATCGAGTTTTGGTAAATGCATGTTTTGCATCTATTTAAATGATCGTGTGGTTTTCTCCCTTTATTTTTCTTTAACATGATGAATTATATTGGAATGTTAAAGTAAACTTACATTTCTAGGGTAAACGCTACTTGGCCGTGTTTTTTTCCTTTTTATTTTACTGGATTTCATTTCCTAGAATTTTCTTAAGGAATTTTGCAACTTTGTTTCTGAAAGATGTCAGCCTTGATAAAGCTAAAAGAGACAAAGTTGAGGCTGTACTTTTAGTTATAATGCCTACAATTTATGACTTGAAAAGCAGTGTTGAAAATTTTGACAATTTGTATGAATTTATACATATACAAATCCTCTATCACAAATTGTCAAATAGATTAAGTTCACAAAGAATAAAACTAGAATTTGAAGCTTTTTAGCTTTCTTCTGTGTAGCAAATAATAATAATAATCCTGTCCAGATAACAGAGATTTCTTTTATTAATAAGTTATTCTAATTCTGTGCTTTTTGAATACTCTTAAATTACTTTGCAAAAGGATTATTTTCTTAAAATTATTAATAGTTATGTTTACATATTTTTAAGTGTTGCATGTAACTATTTGTCTTTGAGTATTTATGACTTCTGTTTTGGTCTGCCAGGTCACCTGGATTTTGCCTTTCCCAAACTCAAACCCCAAATTCATAACAATAAAATTATTAAGATGACCTTTATGTCTAAATTATATTTGGGTTTCCTGGAATAGCCACCAGGAAACTCAAAGATTTCCTCCTCCTTCATCCTTATAAAAGAAAGTATATAGGAATAATTATGCTTGCTGGGCACTGTCTACATTTTAATTAATTCACAACTATTGTTGAGGGTTCTTTTGTTTACCAAACACAAGATAAAAGAACAATACATGAAATCAGCAAATCAAAAGAGAATTTTGGTCTTCTTAGGGTATTGATGTATAAATAAAATGTGTTAATATGAATAGATCTCAATTGTATCTTTTATATTAAAATAAGCATTATCATGTTCATGTACAAAGGCTGAGGATATCTCCAGGAAGGTTTTGTTTCTTGGTTTTAACAGTCTTGTCAATCAGGGACAATTATAATACAGTTTATGGGATAAGTTGAAATCCTAGAAGTATGTCAGTTCTCTCACTTTTCATAATGTAATTTTCTCCTGGAATAATTAGCGACTAAATTTTTATAAAATTGATTATGTGTTATAGCTCAGTAGAAGGTTTCATTCTCCTTCATTCTGATATTACTAGCTGTTGCAATAAATTAAACAGACCATTTAGTTTTATCACTCACAGGGGTCTTTGCTTCCTTTTTTCATTCCCCTAAAGTCCTCCGATTGTAAGACTAGTATCTAGAATGTGTCTTCTGAAAGCAACACTGAAAGAATCTGAGTAAAGGACTGCAAGAGTCTCTCTCTCTTTCCATCCCTCCCTCCCCTCCTCTTGCGATGCTCACTCGTGGAAAATTGTCACTATATTGCCAGGAAGCCAGACCATACAAAAGTGTTCTGACCGACATTCCCAGCTAAGGTCTCAGCCCACAGCCAGCATTGGACATCAGTCAAGTAAATGAGCAAGCTTTCAGGTGATTCCAATTCTCCCCTTCAAGTCATCCCAGCTGGTGCCCAGTAAAGCAGGGATGAGCTGTTTTAACCAAGCTCCGCTCAGATTACAGATCCATGAGCAAATTAAATGTTGTTCTGAGCTTCTAAATTTTGTAATAATTTGTTATGCAGTTATAGTAACTGGAATTGATTTTTGTTCTGAAATGCAGTAAGTGGAACAGATAGTATAAATGAAAATATTTGTAGTTACCATTGCTCTCACCACCACCAACAGGTGACTGAGTTAGGATTTCCATATTTGGGTTCAGAAGCAGGAAACAATGTAAAGCAGGTTGTTTCCTTCCCAGATCATGGCACCAGACTCCCAGATTCCAAGAGCCACTCATTGCCATGAGATTCCTGGCAGATTTTTTAGTTTTGTTTTTTAATGCTCTTTGTTATTGTTACACCTTTATTTAAAAGTATTAGTAGGTATCCCTGTTCTTTATCAGAGTAGTCCCAAATGCTTTAATCCTTGACAATTATGAGATATGTGACTAATTCTTCAAATACTGCAAAGCTGAGCAACTCATACCCAAAGAAAAGGAAAGGCCAATCAGTTATCTAAGAAGGATTGAAGTAGATTATGAGATATATGGGTATACTTCAAGCTTTAATAATAGTCTTTGTTGCTGGAAGCAGATGTTTACAAAAGTGATTTTGATGTATTGGAAAATTATTGCTCGGGATAACTACTACCAGAAGCAGGAGAAGAATCATTTCTACATACTGGAATAGATTTTTTTAATAATCTAGATATATCTTAGTCAATCTGATAAATAAAAACAGATATCAATATTTTTTAAAAATTTGAGGATAGTTGATTTACAATATTATTTTGGTTTCAGGTGTATAACACAGTGATTTAATATTTTATAGATTACACACCATATAAAGCTATTTTAATATTATCGACTATTTTTCCTATGCTATACATCCTGTGACATTAATTTTATAACTGGAGTTTGTACTTCTTAATCCCCTTCACCTATTTTGTGCATGTTCCTCCTTTCTGGCAAACACTAGTTTGTTCTCTGTAGCTGTAGGTTTGTTTCTCTCTTGTTATATTTGCTCACTTGCTTTAGTTATTTTTGGATTCCACATATAAGTGAAAACATACAGTATTTGCCTTTCTCTGTATGACTTATTTCACTTAGCATAATACCTTGTAGGTTCTTCTGTGTCATTGCAAATGGCAAGATTTCATTCTTTTTAATGGCTGTTTAAAATACCTTTGAAATGTAAATGACCTGATTTGGGCAAAATGTATTTTAATACATATAAAAATCTCTATTGCACATCAGTCTATTTTGAAATTACCAAATACAAATGTATCAAAGTTTAAAAGAAAGCCATCTGGTGATTTAAAATAAACATCTAATCCTATATATAATGGAGAAAATTATAAGCTTTAAAATGAGAGCTACATATAGAACAAGTATGCTATCATTTATATTTAATGACAAAAAGAATGAATGTCTTTATTTGTAAAAATCATACAAAAATATCATAGGACATAAATAATGACAAAATAGTAAATTACTCATGTATACCTTTTGTATACAATATATTTGTTCTTACTAGAAAATATACTAATTTCTAATTTCAAATCAATTATAGTAATTATAGTATTTGTAGCTCTCTATGTCTCAATGTTTACAAATAATTTCCAATCTTGAGACTGTGTTGACATGGAAATATTTACAATTTCTCTCTGTAGTGCAATTCTCAAGTTTCCTGAATTGACTTTTGCCCCCTATTTGAACTGCTAAAATCCTGCCCATCCTTCAAAGTCCTGGTTATTTTGCATCAGTGTCAGGGGTCCCCAGGACTACACTACAATTTAGTGATTCAGTAGAAGGACTCACAGAATTCCGAAAAGTTGTTATATTCATGGTTGCAATTTGTTATATGAAAGGACTGAAATCAGCAAGGTAAGCAGTTGCATGGGGCAGAATCCAGGTGCAACTAGGTACAGACTTCAGCTGTCCTCTTCCAGTGGAGCTGTCTGGACAGTGCTTATTTCTTCTAGCAATGATGTATGACAGTGTGTACAGAGTACTGTCAACCAGGAAAGCATCCCTGAGTCTAGCTCTGCAGAGATCTAATTGCAGGTGAGTGAGGTAGGTATGGATCATCCTTCGTAGCTGACCTTAGTTACTCAGTCTCCAGCTCATCAGAGGTTAAACTGATACAGTGTAGCCCATGGCACCTCTCTGTCCCCCATCCCCGATAATTCAGATTGTTGGCATAAACTGCCTGTCATTGGCCCGAGGCCCAGGTATACAAAGACAATCTCATCAAGTATGATATTCCAAGTTATCTCCCAGGAGCTGGTCAAGGATCAGTCATTTCTTTCTAATGTGCTTATTTGAACCACCCAGGCCTGCTGAGTTAACCCTTTATCACATATGTCCCATATCTGAAATGCTGAAATCCTGCTCACCCTTTGAGATCCAGATTATTTTGTACCTATCCATGAAATTCGTCCTGATCCTGTCTCCTCCACTGACTGGCAACAACTTCTACCAGCATTATACATTTCAACAACACTATTCACTGAACGTGTCTTACTATAATACATAGTAATGTGATAGAGAGTTATAAGTTAAGCTAGGGCACAGTGTTTCTTCCCAACACCTGGGACGAAAGCTTGCATATAATAGATAGGAGCTATGTGTTTACTGAAAAGAATTACTGTTATCTCTATTCATGCTTTGGTGTTCCTACTATAGGGTGCCGCTGCTGCTAAGTTTGTGTCCGACTCTGTGCGACCCCATAGACGGCAGCCCACCAGGCTCCCCCATCCCTGGGAATCTCCAGGCGAGAACACTGGAGTGGGTTGCCATTTCCTTCTCCAATGCGTGAAAGTGCATCTTGTCCTCTGTCGCCCCCTTCTCTTCCTGCTCTCAATCTTTCCAAGCATCAGGGTCTTTTCCAATGAGTCAGCTCTTCACATCAGGTGACATCAGCATCCATACACAACCACTGGAAAAACCATGGCTTTGACTAGATGGACCTTTGTCAGCAAAGTAACATCGCTGCTTTTTAATGTGATGCCTAGGTTGGTCATAACTTTTCTTCTGAGGAGCAAGCATCTTTTAATTTCATGGCTTCAATCACCATCTGCAGTGATTTTGGAGCCCAAGAAAATAAAGTCTGTCACTGTTTCCATTGTTTCCCCATCTATTTGACATGAAGTGATGGGACCAGATGCCATGATCTCAAGTTTTTTGAATGCTGAGTTTTAAGCCAGCTTTTTCACTCCCCTCTTTCACTTTCATCAAGAGGCTCTTTATTTCCTCTTTGCTTTCTGCCTTAAATCTCCTATTGGTGCTGGTTTCTTTGAAGAATCCCAACTAGTACACGGAGTAAGGGATTAATATATATGTATTGAATGGTATATTCATGCAACAGTGGTTACCTATAAAAATGTTATTTATCTTTACAAAACCCTTTGTAGCAAGCACTATTACCATTTTCACTTTACAGATAAAGGCTAGATCCATGGCCACTTAGCCAGCAAGCAGCAGAACTGGGACTCAAGCCTCACGATATGGCTCCAAGGCTCCAAGGCTTACACTCTTAGCGCCTCAGAGACTTCCTATTCTGATCACGATGCTATCATGCTGCCAGTGACTTTTAAAAGCCTGCCTTACCTTTCAGAAATATTAAACACTAGTTTTGACTTATTTCCTAAGCTATAATTTTCTTATCTAACTACGCTCCAGGACTACATTGTCTTAGTTTAAAAGCATACATCGGTGACATTTATTAGTCAAGTAACTTAATTTCACTATCTCTGAGATTTAACATCCCACTGCAGTAAACACTGTTAAATGTTGGTGACTGAAATTACTGTGTTATCTTTCAACAGTGGAGGCAGCAATCAGAGCAGAATAATAATTTTATTTTCTGTAAACCCAGCATTGTCACTAGCTGTGTTAGTAAACTAAAGCACAGACTTAATCATTTTTAAGAAAAAGGAATTTAAAAGATAGTGCAGAACACAAGAAGGTTCTTTCAACTCAGCAGCTGTTACACTGTTTTAACTTTTTAAAGCTTAGCCTACATGAGTGGATTAACACCTGATGCTTTCTATTTCAATTAAATAAAATGAGTTATTATCTTTCTACCTCATGCATCAGAAGGTAGACACTTTTATGGTTGACAGAAATCCTTGCATTTGAAAATTTCCAGTAATTGTTGAATATTCTTTGAACCTTCCAACTTCAACAATATTTCACAAAAGTGTGCCATTGGCTTTCCAGGTTTTAAAGCAGATAACACATATAATGTGATCGTCTACCATCTCTTCTCCTTTGCAAACACAAGTAACTTCTCTCTTCACTGACAGTATGCTAGATAGATAGGCCATAGGGTAGAGACCGCAGGGTAGAGAGCCTGGTGGTTTCTATTGCACCACGGTTTCTACTTAAATCATGGTTTCTTGCTCCTATCTCACTGTCAGATTGATTTCTCTTAAGTAACAAAAGCAAAAATGATAACACTGTTAAAAGTCAAATTTTGGCTCACCCCAGGCTCCAGATCTATTTAAAAAGAGGCAAAATGTATATTAATATCAATATTTCCCCCACTTCTCTCCATTACATAGCAGACCTCTCCAGTTTCATTTTGTATTCCTCTGTTTCTCTGACCACACTCTGCCCCTGAGACTTTTGCTAGAGCCAGTCTCTGGTGTCTTGTACACTCCAGGCTCTATTTTGCTCCTTCCCTCTTTCCTTCTCTCCTTTTCTTCTTTTCTACTTCCTTCCTCCCTCTCTCCTCCAACCCCACCTTTCTTCCTCTCTCTCCTTTCTTTTCAGTGCTGCGGCTTTTGCTTTGACATTTCTTTTTTCTCTTCTTTACTTATTCATTCTTTGAGTCCCAGGATCAACCTGCTTTATGAAACTTTTCTTTACTCGTACACTCTAACTTCTATATTCCCATCCTACTTTGTTCATTGCTCTGTAAAAGCAGGGTTTTTTTTTTTAATATTTATTTATTTTGCTGCATCAGGTCTTAATGCAGCTTATAGGATCTTCTGTTGTGGCATGCAGGCTCTAGAAGGCACTGGCTTAGCTCTCCTGTGCCATGTGGGATTTTAGTTCCTTGACCAGGGATGAAATCTACATTCTCTGCATTGGAAAGCATATTCTTAACTACTGGACCACCAGAGAAGTCCCTGTAAAAGCAGCTTTTGTGTATTGTGGTAATTCAACTGCATATATGTATTTTCCTCAGTGAGACTGTGCATTGTTTGAAGAGAGAGCCCTGTAAAAATTCTCCTTTGCATTCCCATTATTCCATATCACAGTGACATGCAAAAATTATTTTTATTTAATGTATAACTCAGAAGTACAGTTTTAATCATTAGGCTTGGGCTGGAATCTCAGCTCTATGACTCACTTGTGTGTAAACTTAGGCATGCTCCATATCCTCTTTGAACCTCCTTTTTATTAATTAAAATGAGGCCATTACAATCTTTCCCACAGGGTTATTGTGCAACTTAATGAGATTATGTACGTAAAGTTCCTAACAGAATTTAGCATGTATTTTTCTTCTAATAGATGGATAAAGTAGTTCCATCCCCAACATTTCCAAAATATGTGCTCAATTATGTCAAAAGGATCAAATATAGCAACTGATGATTAAATGTGAAGAAAAAAGTTATGTTGGAATTGGATATTTGCTACTGGGAATTTATAAATTGAATCGTCTCAGTTCAGTTCAATTCAGTTGCTCAGTCATGTCTAACTCTTTGAGACCCCATGGACTGCAGCATGCCAGGCCTCCCTGCCCATCACCAACTCCTGGAGTTTACTCAACCTCAAGTCCATCGAGTCAGTGATGCCATCAACCATTTTGTCCTCTGTTGTCCCCTTCTCCCACCTTCAATCTTTTCCAGCAGCAGGGTCTTTTCAAATGAGTCAGTTCTTCACATCAGGTGGCTAAACTACTGGAGTTTCAGCTTCAGCATCAGTCCTTCCAATGAACATTCAGGACTGATTTCCTTTAGGATGGACTGGTTGGATCTCCTTGCAGTCCAAGGGACTCTCAAGAGTCTTTTCCAACACCATATTTCAAAAGCATCAATTCTTCAGTACTCAGCTTTCTTTATAGTCCAACTCTCACATCCATACATGACTACTGGAAAAACTATAGCTTTGACTAGATGGACCTTTGTATATGCTGTCTAGGTTGGTCATAAGCCTGAACTGTCTATGTGTTGTTAAAAATTGACCATCCAAGGGAAGAGGTGGGAATTAGGACTATTGGGTAGATTTATCTTAATTTTATCTTGTGGGGGAAATTGGGAGCAATTTTTCCCTTTGTCTTTGTGTGACAGATTACCATCTTGTCCATAGTGCGTGCATATAGAATATGCCTATGGAAATCTTTCCCCATATACCCGCTAGGGCTGGATGCCTGGCTTCTCACTTCTTTCATTTATTTTTTTCCCACTTAAATTAGAGATCTTTTGGTTGCAAGTGACAAAAATCATAATTCAAAAGAGCTTAAACACTTAAGGGAATTATATGTCACCCTGATGTAATAATTAGATCTAGATGCCAAGGATGCATGAGTGGGTGTCAGTTGGAAGCTCCATTTGTTGACCCATTATAGCCCCAGGCTCTTCCTTTTAGGTGCCAAAAATCACTGCTTTAATTCTAGGCTTCATAATCCACTGACAAGGGGAGATAGAAAAAGCTTCTTCCCAGGAGTATTCAATAAAGTCTTTTCACATCTCTTTGGTTCTAACTAAGTAATGTGCTCATTTTTAAAACAGTAATGGTAGATAGGAAATGCTGACTGACTTAAGCAATATAGACTTCTTTCCCAGTGTTGGTCATGCAGTCTATACTATATGACTGAAATTGGGAGATGGATGCTACCAAAGGTACCTTGGGTACAATTGAGAAGGGAGAGGGGACAATAGGGGAATAGATTTCACAGAAGGAGAAAACAAACATCCCCTACACATGTACTGATAATCTGCTCTATACCCGGCACTGTGGTGGTAAATGCTGCTATTTTTTTTGGCATCCCTGATCCCTTCTTATTTCACAGGTAGAATCTTGCATAAAAGAGAATGCAGAGGAGGTAGGAATGGAATAGTCTTTTTTTCAAGTGTTCTCAGTTGCATGTGTTGATAGCATTAACCTGGATATTGCTGAGAAGTTGTGACCTTTCTCGTAATTTAGTTGTCCTTTATTTGTTTTTTGTTACCATGGACAGGTATAATGTGTTCGGTGTTTGCTCAGTTAAATCTCTTGGGAAGCCCTCTTTTCTCCAAAGAAGATGTGCTTTCTTTTCCTTTCATTTGGAATTATTAAAGGCAAAATGTATTTTGAGGATGCCTGAACAAAGTGAGTTGACTTTTTGTACATGACATTGCTATTGTTCAGTCTCTAAGTCGTGTTTGACTCTTTGTGACTCCAGGAACTACAGCAGGCTAGGCTTTCCTGCCCTTTAATATCTCCTGAACTTTGCTTAAACTCATTGTCCATTGAGTCAATGACATCATCCGACCATCTGATCCTCTGTCACTCCTTTTTCCTCCTACCCTTAATCTTTCCCAGCATCAGGGTCTTTGCCAATGAGTTGGCACTTCCCATCAGGTGACCAAAGTCACCTTCAGCTTCAGCATCAGTCCTTCCAATCAATATTCAAGGTTGGTTTCCTTTAGAATTGACAGGTTTGATGAACATGACATATAGAAAAATATTTTTTAAATCTTAGAGGTGGTTCTAGCTTTTAAATTCCTGATTTTATTCAGTCTGATTCTCCTCACTGCATGTAAACAAAGTGAACTGAAGAGTTATTACCAGTTTATAAAAATCTATTGCATTAATAGACATAATCTCACTCATGGGAAATTTTATTCTGAATACTCATATTCTAGGTTTCACATATTCCAGAATGAAAATTTCTTTGTCAAATTTCTTTTTTATTCAAAGTCAACTGCAGACATCAGTATATAGTCTGTGGTATTTATTTACAGTTACTTTATCTTACAGTAAAATACACTTATTACAAAGAAATGCACAAATCTTAAGTGTATATTTATTGTCTTGACAAATGAAAACCTCTGTATGATGCAAATACATATAAAGATATAGAAAATTATCACAATATCATGCCCTTTCCCAGGCCACTCCCACTTTTGTCAAATTTCTTTGTCTTGCTACATTTTGGTAAATTTTTCTACATCCTAAACCTAAAACATAAAGGTGAATGTGTCATATATTAATAGTATCTAATCATTTTATAGGTCTTCCCTGGTGGCTCAGATGGTAAAGAATCTGCCTGCAATGTAGGAGACCTGGGTTTGATCCCTGGGACAGGAAGATCCCCTGGAGAAGGGAATGGCAAACCACTCCAGTGTTTTTGCCCAAATTCCATGGACAGAGGAGCCTGGAGGCCTATAGTCCAAGGGGTCACAGAGAGGCAGATGTGACTGAGTGACTTAAATACTTTCAATCATTTTATAAGAAGACAGAATAATTTTATTTACCTGATTATTATTATTTTGTAAGATATTTCTGAGTATCTGGTCCAGATTTTAGAAAGAAAATTTAAAAGACATCAGAGTGAATCACAAAATAAATAGCATTCTTACAAACTTCAGTTGAAGTTTTAATTTTGTGGATCCTTGTTATGGGCTGAATTGCATCTCCCCAAGTGAAACTCGCTCAGTTGTGTCCGACTCTTTGCAACCTCATGGACTATACAGTCCATGGAATTCTCCAGGCCAGAATACTGGAGTGGGTACCTGTTCCCTTCTCCAGGGGATCTTCCCAACCTAGGAACTGAACCAGGGTCTTCTGCATTGCAGGTAAATTCTTTACCAACTCATATGTTAAAGTCATAACATCCAATACCTCAGAGTATGACTGCATTTAGAGATAGGGTCTTTAAAAGGTGATAAAGTTAAAATGAGGTCCTAACCATGGGCCCTAATACAATCTGACTTATAAGAAGAGGAAATTTGAACACAAAGAGATATAAGGGATGCACCAGCCCAAAGGAAAAACTATGTGAGGGTACAGAGAGAAGGTGGCCATCTGCAAGCCAAGGAGAGAGGCCTCAGTAGAAACCTAACCTGCCAACTGATACCTCGCTCTTGGACTTCCAGTCTCCAGAACTACAAGCAAGTGAATTCCTGTTGTTTAAATCACAATGTCTGTGGCATTTTGTTACCCTAGCAGAATAATACAATCTTCTATAACTGTGTATCTAAAGCCAGGTTGTTTCCTTGTGAGTTTATTGAGGTTACAAAATATGGTGGATTGATCTATGCTTACTCAACATCTAACTAGAGTCTGGCTCAGAATAAGTGTCTGTTGAATAAACACAAACCATGTTTTGATCACGGCAGTGGCCGAGCATCTGGCTGCCAGCCTGACTCTTTCCAGTTTCCACCTGAAGTTTCCAGACTGTTGTTTGTTTTCCCTAAATAAAAATGACTGTTTTTGTACTTTGACTGTAAGACCTAAAAGCACACATGTATAGAAATGTGTGTTCATTGTGAAGTATAACCTGGTAATGTATCAAAGTCTGAAGAAGAAAGTATAACTCACCCAGAATTTCAACACCCAAAGTAACTATTTAAATTTGGGAACATATATTTCTCAAGGCTTTGGGGTGGTTATATCCATATGGTTATTAATTTATCTCTAAAAAATACATGACATGACTTATATACTCTTGATTTTATAATATATGTTTTTCATATAACACAATTTGTATATCTTCTATATTAGAAAATAAATATAGATTTATGGTAGTAATTTCAAGAGGCTGAATTATATTTCATTTAAGGAATGTGCAATAACTTATTTAGCCTAGTGCCTACTGATGGTAATTAGATTTTTCTAGTGTTTTCCTAATATGACTAGTGCTATGAGGATTTTAGTCTTTTTATTGTGGTTCTTGTCTTACTATACCTTTTTCTACTTCCAATTTCTTTATTTACTAAGACATGAAAGGTATGAAACAACATACTCTGTAACATATGTGTGCAATCGTGGAACTGGTAATGCAGACACAAAGGTAATGAAGGTACCTTGAGAGGAAATCCTTGTAGAATTCCCTCCTGGGATAGTTCCATTTGCTTTTAGAACTTCTCTGGTGGCTCAGTGGTAATGAATCCACCTGACAATGAAGGAGACGCAGGTTCGATTGTGGGTCAGGAAGATCCCCTGGAGGAGGAGATGGCAACCCACTCCAATATTCGTGCCTGGAGAATCCCATGGACAGAGGAGCCTGGTGGGCTATAGTCCATGGGACTGCAAAACAATCAGATGTGACTTAGTGATTAAACAACTACATCATCTGCTCCCAGGAGTCAAAACCTTTCCTATGAGCTCCACACTCAACTATCAAGTGCCTTCCTTGACATTTCCATTGTGGATATATCAGATTCACGGTGTCCAAAATGCATCTTCTGATTTCTCTTCTGAAACATGTCTTTCACTAACAGAGCTTTCCCATCTCAGCCAACAGTGCCCTTGTTCACCCAACTGCCGATGGCAGGAACAAATTTATCCTTGACTTTTCCCTTGTCCTTTCTTCCCACACCCATTTCATCAATGAGTCCTTGTTGATTTTATCTCCTAGTTTCATCTGCACTCTGTCTTCTTCTTCCTGTTTTCACTGTTTTGTGGCAGGACACTCACCTCTTGCCTAGATGGTGGTAACAGCCTTCTCATTGGTCCCGCACTCTCCTCTCCTGTTTCTTTCTGCTGCAGAGTGATCATGCTACACCCCACCTAACTGGGGTGCCTTGATGGCTCCTCTTTGTACTTTGCAGGGAAAAGTTCTAACTCCTTGCCTTGGTCTACAAACTGAATGATACTGCATTTGTTATGTCCAGCATCACTTTGTATTCCTCTCCCCTGCATTACTCCACAGGAGCCTCACTTTCATATGGCTTCTTTAACATCCCACACTTAG
>ML664174.1:10835620-11015885 GCA_007570785.1 Antilocapra americana
GGGAAATCTCGCTGCACCAGCCCCGAGCATCAATCCTGGGCTGGCGATTGATTAGACATATGAAAATTAACATGCTTCAATGCCCTTCTCCCATATCATCCCACCCTTACCCTCATCCACAAAGTCCACGAGTCTATTCTATACGTCTGCGTTCCTTTTGCTGTCTCGCATGTTGGGTTCTCGTTACCGTCTTTCTAAATTCCATATATATGCATTAATATACTGTATTGTTGTTTTTGCTTCTGGCTTACTTCACTCTGGATAATAGGCTCCAGTTTCGTCCATCTGAGTAGAATTGCTTCAAATGAATTTTTTTTTTTAATGCTGAGTAATATTCCATTGTGTATATGTACCACAGCTTTCTTATCCATTCGTCAGTTGATGGGCATCTAGGTTGCTTCCATGTCCTGGCTATTGTAAACAATGCAGCAATGAACATTGGGGTACACGTGGCTCTTTCAATTCTGGTTTCCTTGGTGTATGTGCCCAGCAGTGGGATTGCTGGGTCATATGGCAGGTCTATGTGCAGTTTTTAAAGGAATCTCCACACTGTTTTCCATAGTGGCTGTACTAGTTTGCATTCCCACCAACAGTGTAAGAGGGTTCCCTTTTCTCCACATCCTCTCCAGCATTTATTGCTTGTAGACTTTTGGATGGCAGCCATTCTGACTGGTGTAAAGTGGTACCTCATTGTACTCCATTTGGATTATGTTCTCTCCTTCCCCTTAGTTTGCAGCTTAAACATGACCTTCACAGAGAGACTTCCTAAAAACATTAAATCTAAAGTATGTCCCTTTTCCCTTTACTTCTCTCTTTGATCTCCCTCTTTTTTTTTTTTCCTTTCTTAGAACTTTTTTGGTGTTTTCAAATATTTCACTTCTTTTTCGGTCTTCTTACTCAGTCTCTCTCTCCTCTACTAGGAGCCATGCTTGGATTCCAGTGCTGAAGATCTGCAGCCTGCAGGCTTGACTCCACTCAGAGGCTGAGGCTATCTCAGGACCTAAGGAAGTATGTCCCCACCAGATGTGACTTTGGTGCCAAAGTCCCAGCTACAGTGACTGGGGTGCTAGGAGCTTGTGGTGTATTCAGCTGCAACTTTCATCCCATCCTCTTCCCCCAGGGAGCTGTTCCATATGATAGGACTTCTGCCTCCAGTTTGAGTTTGAATTTCAGTTGCCAACTAGGATTGACAGTTCCTTGAGCACAAGCATACTTTGGAGATACTGCAGGTTTGGTTTCAGACCACTACAATAAAGCTGATCTTACAATAAAGCCAGTGACATGAATTTTTTGAACTCCCAGGGAATATAAAAGTTATATTTACACTATACTGTAGTCTATGAAAAAGAATTATGTATAAAAAGTATATACCTTAGTTAAAAATACCTAATTTCTTAAAATTTGAATAATTATCTAAGCCTTTAACAGATTGTAATCTTTTTCCTAGTGGAGGGTTTTGTCTCAGTGTTGATGGCTGCTGACTGATCAGGTTGCTAAAGGTTGGGGTGGTGGTGACAATTTCTTGAACTATGACAGTAATAAAGTTTGCTGCATTGACTGGCTCTTCCTTTCATGAATGGTTTCTCTATAGCATGCAGTACTGTTTGATAGCACTTCATCTACAGCAGAACTTCTCTCAAAATTAGAGTCTATCCTCTCAAACCCTGACACCACTTTATTGACAAAGTTTATGTAGTATTCTAAATCCTTTGTGTCCTTTTAAAAAGTCTTCCTAGCATCTTCACCAAGAGTAGATTCCATTTCAAGAAATCTCTTCCTTAGCTCATCCATAACAAGTAACTCTTCATCTGTTAAAGTTTTATAGTAGGATTGCAGCAAGTCAGTCATATCTTCAGACTTCATTTCTAATTCTAGTTCTCTTGATATATCTACATCTTCAGTTTTTTTTTCCTGTTGAAATATTGAACCCTTCAAAGTCAGCTGTGAGGGTGAGAATTAACTTCTTTCAGACTCCTATTAATGTTGATATTTTGACCTCTTCCCGATTCCATCTAGAATGGTGACCTTATTTCCAGAAGGTTTTCAATATACTTTGCCCAGATCCATCAGAGAAATCACCGACAATGGCAGTTCAGTTCAATTCAGTTGCTCAGTTGTGTCCAACTCTTTGCGACCCCATGGACTGCAGCACACCAGGCCTCCCTGTCCATCACCAACTCCTGGAGCTTACTCAAAATCATGTCTATTGAGTTGGTGATGCTATCCAACCATCTCATCCTCTGTAGTGCCCGTCTCCTCCCGCCTTCAATCTTTCCCAGCATTAGGGTCTTTTCAAATGAGTCAGCTCTTCACATCAGGTGACCAAAGTATTGGAGTTTCAGCTTCAGCATCAGTCCTTCCAGTGAACATTCAGGACTGATTTCCTTTAGGATGAACTGGTTGGATTTCCTTGCAGTCCAAGGGACCCTCAAGAGTCTTCTCCAACATCACAGTTCAAAAGCATCAATTTTTGGCCCTCAGCTTTCCTTATAGTCCAACTCTCACATCCATCCATGGCTACTGGAAAAACCATAGACAGACCTTTGTTGGCAAAGTAATGTCTCTGCTTTTTAATATGCTGTCTAGATTGGTTATAACTTTTCTTTCAAGGAGTGAGTGTCTTTTAATTTCATGGCTGCAGTCACCATCTGCAGTGATTTTGGAGCCCAGAAAAATAAAGTCAGCCTCTGTTTCCATTGTTTTCCCATCTATTTGCCATGAAGTGATGGGATCAGATGCCATGATCTTAGTTTTCTGAATGTTGAGCTTTAAGCCAACTTTTTCACTCTCCTCTTTCACTTTCATCAAGAGGCTCTTTAGTTATTCTTCACTTTCTGCCATAAGGGTGGTGTCATCTGCATATCTGAAGTTATTGATATTTCTCCCAGCAATCTTGATTCTAGCTTGTGCTTCCTCCAGCCCAGCGTTTCTCATGATGTACTCTGCATATAAATTAAATAAGCACAGTGACAATATACAGTCTTGACATATTCCTTTTCCTATTTGGAACCAGTCTGTTGTTCCATGTCCAGTTCTAACTGTTGCTTCCTGACCTGCATACAGATTTCTCAAGAGGCAAGTCAGGTGGTCTGGTATTCCCATCTCTTTGAGAATTTTCCACAGTTTATTGTGATCCACACAGTCAAAGGCTTTGACATAGTCAATAAAGTAGAAATAGATGTCTTTCTGGAACTCTCTTGCTTTTTCAATGATTCAAGATGTTGGCAATTTGATCTCTGGTTCCTTTGCCTTTTCTAAAACCAGCTTGAACATCTGGAAGTTCATGGTTCATGTATTGTTGAAGACT
Organism: Antilocapra americana; assembly: GCA_007570785.1. Classification (NCBI taxonomy): domain Eukaryota; kingdom Metazoa; phylum Chordata; class Mammalia; order Artiodactyla; family Antilocapridae; genus Antilocapra; species Antilocapra americana. The sequence goes on from ML664174.1 coordinate 10,838,928, forward strand.
GGCTTGGAGAATTTGGCAGTTAAAGCCTTACAAACTGTACTTCTTAAATGAGATGACTTGAAGGTCAAAATTACTGCAAGACCATAAACTACAGGCTGGATTTGTTAGCAGGCATGAAAACAGCATTAGTTTTATTGTACACCACCATCAGAATTCTTGGGTGATCAAGTGTATTATCAATATTTTGAAAGGAATATTTTTTTTCTGAGCAGTAGGTCTCAAAATTAGGCTTCAGCCAGTCCATCCTAAAGGAGATCAGTCCTGGGTTTTCATTGGAAGGACTGATGTTGAAGCGGAAACTCCAATACTTTGGTCACCTGATGTGAAGAGCTGACTCATTGGAAAAGACCCTGATGCTGGGAAAGATTGAGGGCAGGAGGAGAAGGGGACGATGGAGGATGAGATGGCTGGATGGCATCATTGACTCGATGGCCATGGGTCTGGGTGGACTCAGGGAGTTGATGATGGACAGGAAGGCCTGGCATGGTGCAGCTCATGGGGTCTCAAAGAGTTGGACGTGACTGAGTGACTGAACTTAACTAAACTGATAGTCAGTAAAACATGTTGTAAACAGTGTATGTTCTGTTATCTAGACTTTGTTGTTCCATTTTACAGGCACAGGCAGAGTCGATTTCCTAGAATTCTTAGGGGTGCTGGGATTTTCAGAGTAGCAAATGAACACTGATTTCAACTTCAAGTCCCCCAGCTGCATTAGCCCCTAACAAGACAATCAGCTGTCTTCTGAAGATTTGAAGCCAGGTATTAAGTTCTCCTCTCTATCTGTGAAAGTCCTAGATGGCATCTTCTTCCAGTAGAATGCTGTTTCATCTACATTGGAAATCTGTTGCTTAGTGTAGTGACCTTCATTAATTATCTTAGCAAGATCTTCTGGATAACTTTCTGTGGTTTCTACATCAGCTGCTCTACTATGTATTTTTATGTTATGGAGATGACTGCTTTCCTTAAACCTTATTGAATCAATCTCTTCTAGCTTCAGACTTTTTGCTACAGCTTTCTTACCACTCTCAGCTTCCACAGAATTGAAGAGAGTTGGGGCCTTGCTATGGGTTAGGATTTGACTTAAGGGAATGTTGTGGCTGGTTTGAGCCTCTGTTCAGATCGCATGAAACTTCTTCAATTAGCAATAAGGCTATTTCACTCTAACCATTTGTGTCCACTAGAGTAGCACTTCTTATTTCCTTCAAGAACTTTTCTTTTGTATTTACTTCTTGGCAAACTGGTACAAGAGCCCTAATTTTTGACCTGTTTTAGCTTTTGACATGCCTTCCTCACTAAACTTAGAAAGAAATGGTAACCCACTCCAGTGCTCTTGCCTGGAGAATCGCAGGTGGGCTGCCGTCTATGGGGTTGCACAGAGTTGGACACGACTGAAGCGACTTAGCAGCAGCAGCAGCTTTTGATTTACAGTGAGAGATGTGCAACTCTTCATTTGAACCCTTAGAGGCCACTGTCGGGTTATTAGTTGGTCTAATTTAAATATTGTTGCTTAAAGAGGGGATAGAGAGGCTCAAGGAGAGGGAGAGAAGTAGGGTATTGTCTGTCAGTAAGCAATCAGAGCACACACATTTATCAATTAGGTTCACTGTCTTATGCGGGCATAGTTTGTGGGTTCCCAAAACAATGACAACAGTAACGTCAAAGATCACTGATCATAGATCACCACAACAAATACAATAATAATAAAAAAGTCTGAAATATTGCACAAATTACCAGACTGTGGCACACAGACATGATGTGAGCAAATGCTGTTAGAAAAATGATGCTAGTAGACTTGCTCAATGCATGGTTGCCACAAGTCTTCAATTTTTTTTTAAAGCAATATCTGTGAAGCACAATAAAATAAGCCTGTATAGTGATACCAGGCTCTCTCCCTGAACCTGGACTTGTTCCCATGTCCATCCCTAGCCATTGGCTAAGATCCTGCATCTAAGATCCTGAATCAGATAGAATATTCTCTTCTACTCATCCTTCTACTCTCCCTGCCTGTTTCACGACCTGACTGAAAATATTGCCGATGTCTAGAGCTTTCTGCTATGCTTCACTCCCAGGTATAAATGACAGCCTACACTGGAGTCAAGCTCATCACTGTCCCTTTGGATACAAGGATTTGCATTTGCTTGCTGTCCAGTTTCATTGGAGCCAAACTGTAGGAAGAGGGATTTGGAACCAAAGAGTTCTAAATGTGAATTCTGGTTCTGACACTTCTTAGCTGTGTGACCTGAGACAAGTTATTGACTTCTCTGAGCCTCAGTTTCCCCACCTGTCATTTGGGGGTATATAATATCTCTCTTGAAGAGAGGATTACTGATTTCCTATGACAAGTAGCTAAAGCAGAGCCTCGCATATAGCTGGCACTGAAGCCTCCCCACCCTGCCTGCTCTAGCTCCTCTGTCCCAGCTTCTTTCTCCTATTCCACTAGCCTATGACATAGATTCTGTCCTATGTCTGCAGAGTTGTGTCAGCTGTTTCAGGCTGTTTTTTTCTCTCTTGATTTGAGCTGAGTTGACTGCTTTAACTTCCTGAGCTTATGTTTTCTTTTTGGCCCATATCCTTTAAACAAAAAATCTTTTTTAACTGACTCTAGTTTACACATCTGAGCCACTTTGATCTATTTCTTTCTAGCATAAGAGCCATTTGTTCTCTATTGGAAGTAAGTAAGATGCATTTTCAAAGAACCCTATAGTCATCTCCAGAGAAGACGTTGGCCTGATCTCCCCATAGATGAGGTGTAGGGTGGATGGCATTCATTATGTTCACATGCAAAGGATGTTCTTAAAATAGGGGGACATTTCTTGCGTATTTTTAAGGCTCTAAGGTGCTTTGAACTGCAAATAGGATGTAATATGATGGCCCTTTGTGATAAGAGTATTTTTGCAGTGATTTCCAAGTGCACAACTTATTATTTTTTTCAAGTTTACAATTAGAATTACATGACCATATGATTTTTCTGGAAGGCATAAAGCTTCTCTCTAGAGCTCAACCCCCTCAGACACCTTAGCGGGAATAATTTGAAGAATGGCTGGGATCCCATATGTTTCTTCATTCCTCCTAGACAGCACTGACATTTGGGGATTTATTCTCAGAGTTTGCCTCTTTGAACATGTTTGGTTCAGTTAGTCTACTGAAGCTGAGGTGGCATAAACTGTCTTTTAAAGAAGTGGTGCCATATTCAGAATAGGATGTTTGAGACCTAACAGATGGGCTTGTAATCAGGCTAAACTGCCATCTATCAAATTTAGAGTAAACTTAAGTAGTTTCAGAGTACCTAACCCACTTCCTTAAAAAGTAGAAGCTCAAAAATGCTGGTTGGAAGAAAGATTGACTCATAAACAACTGATGGCTGGAAACCTATTCACGACTTAGGGAAAGGGGAATATTTAAATACGTTGCAGATTATTTAACCTTAGAATTTCAGATGTACTACTGCATGAATAAACTGTCACTAATTTTCTTTCCTGAGATTAAAAGGTCAGAGCTTCTTTACATGATAGTGAGTTACGATTTAAGGAAGACCGACTGTAATGGGCATCTGCTGGTTTTGTTTGTCTAGTATCTCTGTTCCTTTTGGGGAACTGTACCTGTCTCTGTAGTCAGTGACATTATCAAATATGGTATTGCCTGGCACTTGCCCCATGCTAAGTCAGTTCCTGTACTATGTACACTACACAACCATTCTTGGTGCAAGCATAGACATGTAGATGTAGATGTGTGACACAGTTAGACAGATGCTTAGTTGAAAAGAGAGGTTTCTATTTAAACTGGAACTAGTAAACTCGGAATTGGTGAGTCTGGACATTAGCATGCAGGTAAACGTTTAAAGGCTATCTCCGGCTGATTTCCAAGAAATGCATATATATACATATATTTAAATTTATTAAAATATCCACTGATATAAGAGGTGTATAGTACAAATTTTAAGCAATAGTAAAACATTCAGTACTGTTTATTGTGAATTTCATATAGCCCATTGATTCTCACAGGATACTTTCACTGAGGTTTGCTTGACTCTTAAGTCTGTCATCAACCTATGGTTGTCGTTGAGGATAACGTAGTTCCAACATAATCATTAGTTGGTATTTTCATTTATCTTAGTGATAGAAGTGAAATGATGAAGATATATGCTAGAATTTACATTCATGTTAATGATGTGAGTGAGTGACTGCTTTATTGAATTGGGTAATAGTTTTTGAATATTGGAAGAATATTTGCTTATTAGTATTTACAATGTAACAACTATAGACACAAACACTTAAATTTAATCCTCGTTATTCATAATCTGCATTTTATCCATCATTTTCTGAAGTCTAGATAATCAAAAAACAGTAAATCCAACCCTGATTTGTAGCATTAGCTGATATCCATGGTTGACTTCAAGGTTCCAGTATGATATCACTGAATATGGGGGTTGGACATTGATGTGTTGTAGCATGCCAGTATAGCAGATTTCCACTGTACAGATTTATCAGAAATCAATAGCTTTAACAGCAGAGATAATAGTAAAATGTAGTTACACAATTAGGAAGCAGGGAGTTTTGAGTATTGATTGCCTTCCTTTTTAATATGTCATTTAATTGCAAATCACTATAATTTACTTTTTGTTAGTGATTAACCACCAACTCACTAGATCCCTGAAAATTTAAAAGTGGACTCTCACAAGCCAGTAGAAGCTAGTTTCAGCGTATCACTGAGCAAAAGTCTGTTGTGGGATGGACAATTCCTTCACTAGATGGAGAGGGTCTGTCTGTAGAATACAGGCTCCTCAAGGGAAGCACTGTGGAGAGACCTACAGAAGGGATTCTGCCCTGGGATTCTCTTCATTTCCTTTTGTTTTCTAGCTAGATGGACCTGGATTTTGTTGCTACCAAATATTCCTGAAATGTCGAGAGCTCTGAACTTAATTACTTACATTTAAAATGGTCTTCATTTTACAGGTGAAGTTTTTTGGTTATTAAATGCTGTCTCATTTAAGCTTCAAACAATCTATCAAATGTCTGAATGCCTGTTTTGCTTTGTTCTCATTTTTCTCATAAGCCACGAGCAGGGAAGTGATATGGGCTTAGGTGATATACAACTCCAGTTCTGTCTGACTGCAAAACAACTTCCTCAGCCTGCTTCTCAGCAAGTGTAGGTTACTAAACAGCAAAAAGATCGATGTCTGTAAGATTACTAAGCTTCTGACCTAAAGTAAAGAAAATATTTGTTCACTGGCTTTTCCCACTGCTCAGGCCCCTCCCCAGTCTGCCTTTTTGGCATTTCCCGTAGATTTCACCATTTAATCTTGTTCTCTCAAGTCTAGAGATGTTAACAGCTTAGGGGGGAAAGAATTGATTCCTATTCACCAAAAGGAGTCAGTCTAACTTCATTTCACAGATAAGAAAACTGCATTACCAAAACTTGAGCTGAACCACAAGAACTGTAGGCAGCGTTGGAGCCAGAGTCCCCACCCCACTTTCCAACTGGGGATCATTCCCTCTGGCTGACTGTTGGTAAGGGAAGAATTGAAAAATACCACCGTGCCTCAGTCAACAAATTCTGCAAATGCCAGAAGGGAATTATGTTTCTTCATTATTAATGCCCTTTGACTATAGTTATCAAAATTTAGTGTACATGGAAATCATCTTTCTAGTCACATTCACAAAAATGTATCTGAATTTCACAGTAATTATCCTGAGTGAAAGAAGACAAACAAAAAAAAAAGAGTACCTATGGCATCATTTCAGTTAGATACCATTCTATAAAATGGAAACTATAGTGAAAGAAAGCACATCAGTGGTTGCCTATGGACCATGAAGGAGGCATGGATTGTCAAGGGGCATCAGGAAACTTTTCAGGGTGAAAGATATGTTCACTACTTAATTGTGGTGATGGTTTAACAAAAGCTGGCTTAAAGCTCAACTTTTAAAAACTAAGATCATGGCATCTGGTCTCATCACTTCATGGCCGATAGATGGGGAAACAATGGAAACAGTGACAGACTTTATTTTCTTGGGCTCCAAAATCATTGTGGATGGTGATTGCAGCCATGAAATTAAAAGACACTTGCTTCTTGGAGGGCTTCCCTTGTGGCTCAGCTGGTAAAGAATCTGCCTGCAATGAGGGAGACTTGGGTTCAATCTCTGGGTTAGGAAGATCCCCTGTAGAAGGGAAAGGCTATGTACTGTGTAGTCCATGGGGTCCCAAAGAGTTGGACATGACTAAGCAACTTTCACTTTGTTCCTTGGGAGAGAAGTAATAACAAACTTAGTGTATTAAAAAGCAGAGACATCACTTTGCTGACAAAGGTCCATAGAGTCAAAGCAATGTTTTTTCCAGTAGTCATGTACAGATGTGAGAGCTGGACCATATAGAAGGCTGAGCACTGAAGAATTGATGCTTTCAAAATGTGGTGCTGGAGAAGACTCTTGACAGTCCCTTGAAGAGCAAGGAGATCAAACCAGTCAATCCTAAAGGAAATCAACCCTGAATATTGATTGGAAGGACTAATACTGAAACTGAAATTCCAATGCTTTGGCCACCTGATGCTAAGAACTGGCTCACTAAAAAGACCCTGATGCTGGGAAAGATTGAAGGCAGGAGAAGGGGACAACAGAGGGTGAGATGGTTAGATGGCAATACTGACTTGATGGACATGAGTTTGAGCAAGCTTCAGGACTTGGTGATGGACAGGGAAGCCTGGGGTGCTGCATTCATGGGGTTGCAAACAGTCAGACGTGACTGAGTGACTGAACAACAAAATGTCAAAAATCAATAAATTTAGCTTTTTAAATATGTGTAGTTTATTATATGTCAATTATATCTCAATATAGCTTTTTGTTTTTGGAAATAAGTTGCTTTATACTTATTCCCTAGACATTTTATGTTTGTGTATATCATTTATTTCAGGCAGGTTTTTGCTTTGGTTTTAAATGATCTATTAACAACTGACAGTGAACATTGAATGGAAACATCAAAGTCAGTAGTAACATGAAATATTATTATATGAAAAGGAAAAACAAAACCCCAATCTTATAAATCACCATTGAGTCATAAAATCTATAGCCTTTTATCATGTTCCTGATTACAAGTCAAAATGTATATTGTAGAAATCAATGAATATGTAATGTTTCACATTACATATGTTTTTCCATTGGCCTGTATTTTTAAAGATCTTTTCCATATTTCTACATAGTCCTTGGATGTGTCAATTCTTTTTTTTTTTAAATTTATTTTTTTTTATTAGTTTTGCCATACAATGACATGATATCACCATGGGTTTACATATACTCCTCCTCCAGAACCCCCCTCCCTCCTCTCTCCCTCCTCCCTCCCCCCGGGAAATCTCGATGCACCAGCCCCGAGCCTCAATCCTGGGCTGGCGATTGATTAGACATATGATAATTAACATGTTTCAATGCCATTCTCCCATATCATCCCACCCTTACCCTCATCCACAGAGTCCACGAGTCTATTCTATACATCTGCGTTCCTTTTGCTGTCTCGCATGCTGGGTTCTCGTTACCGTCTTTCTAAATTCCATATATATGCGTTAATATACTGTATTGTTGTTTTTCCTTCTGGCTTACTTCACTCTGGATAATGGGCTCCAGTTCCGTCCACCTGAGTAGAACTGATTCAAATGAATTTTTTTTAATGCTGAGTAATATTCCATTGTGTATATGTACCACAGCTTTCTTATCCATTCGTCAGTTGATGGGCATCTAGGTTGCTTCCATGTCCTGGCTATTGTAAACAATGCAGCTATGAACATTGGGGTACACGTGGCTCTTTCAATTCTGGTTTCCTCGGTGTATGTGCCCAGCAGTGGGATTGCTGGGTCATATGGCAGGTCTATTTGCAGTTTTTAAAGGAATCTCCACACTGTTTTCCATAGTGGCTGTACTAGTTTGCAATCCCACCAACAGTGTAAGAGGGTTCCCTTTTCTCCACATCCTCTCCAGCATTTATTGCTTGTAGATTTTTGGATTGCAGCCATTCTGACTGGTGTAAAGTGGTACCTCATTGTGGTTTTGATTTGCATTTCTCTGATAATGAGTGATGCTGAGCATCTTTTCATGTGTTTGTTAGCCATTTTTATGTCTTCTTTGGAGAAATGTCTGTTAAGTTCTTTGGCCCACTCTTTGATTGGGTCGTTTATTTTTCTAGAATGGAGCTGTAGGAGTTGCTTGTATATTTTTGAGATTAATTGTTTGTCCGTTGCTTCATTGGCTATTATTTTCTCCCATTCTGAAGTCTGTCTTTTCACCTTGCTTATAGTTTCCTTTGTTGTGCAAAAGCTTTTAATTTTAATTAGGTCCCATTTGTTTATTCGTGCTTTTATTTCCAATATTCTGGGAGGTGGGTCATGGAGTATCCCACTTTGGTTTATGTCAGAGAGTGTTTTGCCTATGTTATCCTCTAGGAGTTTTATAGTTTCTGATCTTATGCTTAGATCTTTGATCCATTTTGAGCTTATCTTTGTGTATGGTGTTAGAAAGTGTTCTAGTTTCATTCTTTTACAAGTGGCTGTCCAGTTTCCCCAGCACCACTTGTTAAAGAGTTTGTCTTTTCTCCATTGTATATTCATGCCTCCTTTGTCAAAGATAAGGTGTCCATAGATGCATGGATTTATCTCTGGGCTTTCTATTTTGTTCCATTGATCTATATTTCTGTCTTTGTGCCAGTACCATACTGTCTTAATGACTGTGGATTTGTAGTATAGCCTAAAGTCAGGTAGGTTGATTCCTCCAGTTCCATTCTTCTTTCTCAAGATTGCTTTGGCTATACGAGGTTTTTTGTATTTCCATACAAATTGTGAAATTATTTGTTCTAATTCTCTGAAAAAGACCTCTGGTAGCTTGATAGGAATTGCATTGAATCTATAGATTGCTTTGGGTAGTATACTCATTTTCACTATATTGATTCTTCCAATCCACGAACACGGCACATTTCTCCATCTGTTTGTGTCCTCTTTGATTTCTTTCATCAGTGTTTTATAGTTTTCTATATACAAGTCTTTTGTTTCTTTAGGTAGAAATACTCCTAAGTATTTGGATGTGTCAATTCTAATGGAATTTTGCATACAATTGAATTCACATAATGTGATTTGCTTATTGATTTATTCATATCTAAATATTTGGGTCATTTTAGTTTATTAGCAATAATGCATAGTTTAGTTTTAGCAATTTTCATAAATATATTTTCTCATTTGAATTATCCCCTTGCTCTATAGTATTGATATTTCAGTGTGACATAAAGGAAAGGATGTTGAACACAGTATCCAAAGAATTGGGCTGAGCTTTGACTTGCCACATACTGGCTGAGGATCTTCTAAAAGTCACTTAATATGTTTGGGGCATTTAGAAAATGTGAGCAATAGAAAGATTATACTTGTTCTATTAATCTCACAAGATATGGTTGAGAATAATGCAAAAATTTACAATTATGGTTATTATGCATTAATCATTGGGTTATTTGTTCATTAGAATTTTTATATATAGATTTGTATTCATTCCAAGCAAATTTTGGAGAAAAAGTTTCCTAGTCAAGTTAATCATGAATGATTTTTCATTCTTTCAAATTCCTCTTCATCTCCATTATGCTTTTTGTATGTTTGCAGGTGATATGGTTTGATGTAATCAAACCTGCTTACCGCATTATTTATAATTTCCTATGTTTCAGAAATAACTTAGAAACCCATTTTTAACAGTTTTGAAGTAGTTTAACTCAGTAGTATATTTGGAATTTATAGTGATATGTTGTGTGAACTGTGGGTTCAAACTAAAATCTTTAATTCTATACAAAAAATTTTTCTCAATAGCATTCAATAATTAACAAATCAATTTCTTTTGTGTTCTGTATGATATAGGCACTTAATAAGAGCTAAATAAATGTATATAAGGGTGATAGCAAGAGAGTAGCAGTAAATATAGAAGTTGAAGGAAAACATTTACTGTTTCAAAATATGATCTCTTCATATGCAGGGGTCTCTTATTTTGTTTCTCTGATCCTGATCTTCTCTTTCCCCAAAGCATTAAAAAAAATTAAGGTATAACTCACATACAACATTATATTAATTTTGGTATACAACATAATGGTTAGATTTTTGCATATACTGTCAAATGGTCACCATAATAAGTCTAGTTAACATCTGTCAAAATACATAGTTACAAAAAAATTTTTTTGTGTTTAATCCCCAAAGCATCTTGTGTACCCATTACATATAGATTCCTTCTCCTAAAAAAACATGTTACTTTTTTACTCAAAACATATCTTTCATTGCCTACAGAGTAAGCCAGAGTCCCTGTCTGCATCTCCAATTCTGTCTCCTGTTTGTTTTTGTTAAATCTGAATTATTCACTTTTGGTCACATATCATAAACTTTCCTATTACTGTGAATTTCCCTTTTCTAGTTCTCTCACGTAGAAAGACTTCTTGTTTCCACTGAGGGTACCCATCAGAGGGATAAATAGAAATTGAAATCCAGATCACAATAATTTCACCAATTAATGTGCTTGCCTTGGGCCTATGATCGTCCAAAGAAGATTTCTTAATTCTCATGAAGATGCCAAAGTGGTTAGTGGCATCTCTAGTGAGAAGATAATTAGATCTCAATGGTATTTATAACCTTTTTTTGTAACAGTGAGGCAAATGCTACAGCAGAAAAAGCATATGGTGGCATTGGAAGAAGTCACAGGAAGGCCTCTTCACTAAGTCTTGGACAGTCAAAGAAGGCCTTTTGGAGGAAAAGATATCTAATCTAGGTTGGGAAGGAATATGCCTGGTGATATAGGTCATGGGTAAAGGAAGAAAGGGCCTTCCCTGGTAGCTCAGGAGTAAGGAATCTGCCTGCCAATGCAGGAGACATGAGCTTGATCCCTGGGTCAAACTGGAAGATCCCCTGGAGAAGGAAATGACAATCCACTCCAGTATTTTTGGTTGGGAAATCCCATGGACAGGGGAGGCTGGTGGGCTACAGTTCATGGGGTTGCAAAAGAGCCAGACACGACTTAGCAACTAAACAATAACAAAGGAAGAAAGAAAGAGCATGGTAGGTACAAGGAACAAAAAGGAGTGTGGGGAGCAAGGAAGTATGAGGAAATGGGTTGCAAAGGGGAATGGTGAACATTGACACTGGGGTAAGTAAGCAAGAGTCTGATAGGGAAGGATTAAAAAAAGGCTAGCTTAGGGCATTGGACTTTTAGCTGAGGACAAAGAACAACTCAGGAGTGTGATGTAAATAGATTTATGCTTTAAGAGCTTTAGCTACAGTGTGGGGTAAAGAATGAATTGGGTGGAGCTTGGGGATGAAGGTGGCGAGCAGTTATGGCAGGGAGATAAATTTACACCACTGTTGCAGTAATCCAAGTGGATGACGAGTCCCTGAAGTATTTATCCTGATGGATACAGATTATGAATATGTTCTAGGTACATGAAATTAGAGTAACAAGAATTCTCAATGTTGATTGCATAGGAGGAGGTCTGACCTCCAGCAGTGCCAACAGTGATAGTAAGTGGCGACTTTTAAAAGACCTCTGGATGGTAGAATAAACAAGATTGGCTGTCAGAACTAGGGATAGAGAAGAACTGAAGTTATTGACTTGACAATTGGGTGGATGGAGGTGATATACACTGGAGGGAGAGAAAGATTGGGCAGGCTGCAAGATGATACATTTGTTTTGGATATGTTGATTTTGGGATCTCCATGGAATCGCCACATAAAGAGGGTCAGTTAGCACATAGGTAGGCATGTCTAGAGTTACAGGAAGAGATCTATATTTTAGAATTCAGAAATTTGTAGATTTCAATATATTTTTATCTCTTCTATAAAGATTAGTGACAACATTACCTGTTATCTGTAATATATCTGTATCTGTGAAGCAAAACCTGAAAAATATTCATAGCAAGTGGGATAACAAAAGAGTACAAATAGCTTCATGACAGTTCAGGTCAGACTTTTCTGGTAAATGAGTTTGTGACAAATTTATGAAAAAAAAGTTTAGGATTTCAGAGTTTTCCATTAAAAAATGTGGATACAAGACTTCCCACCTGCATTATCACATTTAATTATGTTTTTTCTTGTTTAATGATTTTTCTCAGCCTTTTTATTTTTTGGCTGAGAAATCAATATTTTTATTTTTTTAAATTTAACTTTTATTTTATATTGGACTATAGTTGATTTACAATGCTATGTTAGTTTCAGGTGTATAGCATAATGATCCAGTTATACATCTGCATATATCCATTCTTTTTCAGATTCTCTTTCCATATAGGTTATTACAAAAGAGTGAGTAGATTTCCCTGTACTATACAGTAGGCCCCTGTTGACTGTCTATTTCTTAAAAAAATTTTTTTATTGGAGTATAGCTGATTTATAATGTTTTGTTAGTTTCAGGTGCACAGCAAAGTGAATCAGTTATACATGTACATATATCACTCTTTTTTATATTCTTTTCTCATATAGGCAACTACAGAGTATTGACTCTATATCTCATTTAATTCTTCAATCAATTATATGAGATAGGGACTATGTTATCCTCTTTTTACTAATAAAGAAACTCAAACAGAGGTTAATTAAAATCCTGAGGTCACACAATAATATTGAAAAACAGGCCGTCTAAGGCAGGAGAACGTTTTGAGTAGACAGGAGTTGGAACAGGGTCAACCATCAAAGGCAGGTAAAGTGAACTTAAGAATGAAATTGCCTCCCTGGATTTGACAGTTAAAACAATTTGAACAGAACAATGAGTAACGAAAGCATTCTTAAAGCATATTAGATGTTGAAGAGAGGAATGAGGGGATAGCCAGTAAGTGAAGTCCCTCCAGAGGCACGAGCAAATAGGATCCAGGGTGTAGTGGGGGGATGGTGAGGGGAACTGCTTTCTGCTCACTATGAAGAAAGATGATAAAGAAGAGAGAGCCAAAGCAGGAAGTCTAAGGGTTGACAATATAACCTGTTCTCTGTGGCTCATCTTCAGAGATGGAGAGGTCAGAGGGTACATCTGAGGTGTGAAAAGAGAGAAGCAGCTTTGGAAAGCTACTGTAGAGAATGGAAGGGTCAGTAGATTAGGGATGTGTAGAAGGCATCCCTAGATGCCTAATATATTCAATAGAGAGGCAAATTGATTATGGAGCCCTTAAGTTTCTGGTGCGTCAATCTTGGAGCTTTTGTGATTCTCTCCTGAGAAGCTCAGCAGCTACGAGTATAGAGAAACTCATCGTTGGATATATTAGCATGGAGTCGTTGCTAGGTGGTTGTATCATAGGTCTGATCCTTGAAAGTTGAGGATCTTGGCACAATATCTAAATCCCAGAGAGTTCCATAGAGTGCAGCCTTGCTCTAAGACAGTGGTTCTTTTTTATATGCAAATACTATGCATTTTAAAAAAATATTATTGGCATATTGCTGCTTTACAGTGTGTTAGTTTCTGCTGTACAGCAAAGTGAATGAGTTACAGGTGCACAGTTATCCCCTCTTTTTTGGATTTCCTTCCCACTTAGGTCATAGAGCATTGAATAGAGTTCCCTGTGCTACATGGTAGATTCTCAGTAGCTGTCTATTTTACACATAGTTGTGTGTATATATATATATATATCAGTCCCAGTCTCCCAATTTATCTACTGCCCCTTTGGTGTCCATTCGTTTGTTCTCAACGTTTGTATTTCAGCTTTGTAAATAGGTTCATCATACCATTTTTCTAGATTCCACATATGCATTCATATGCAATATTTATCTCTTTCTGACATTTCATCCTGTATGACAGTCTCTAGGTCCATCCGCATTTCTTCAAATTGCACACTTTCATTCCTTTTTATGGTTGAAACCATGGTTCATTGTATATGGACCACATCTTCTTTATCGCTTCCTCTGTTGATGGACATTTAAGATGCTTCCACGCAGGACAATGGCTCTTAACTTTGCTGCACATTGAAATCACCTCAGGAACTTAAAAAACTACTGAGGTATGAGTCTCATGGTCAGAAATTCTGATGTTCTTGGTCTGGGGGCTGTGGCCAGGACTTTGGGATTTTTATAAGCTCCCCAGGTGATTTCTAGTGTACAGTCAGGGGATTATTGTTCCCCTAATTTGCTGTAGCTAAAGCAAGCTCACAATCCATATCAGTCAGGGTAGATTAGGGTATGGTACAGTAAGGAGCAGTGTCAGAATCTCAGTGTCTTAACAGAAGCTTATTTCCTGCTTATATAACATCTACCACAGGTCCAGGTAACCCTTCATGTAGCTGTTTTTGTGTTGCTTGGCATTCCACAGTCACTGAAGCAGAGGAAGCAGAGCGTCAAGCACTGGGTTCTGACTCTTATCTGCTTTCACCAGGAAGTAATAAACATTGCCTCTATTCACAGCTCATTGACCAGAACTATTAATAGTTTATGGCCATAATTAATTTCAAGGAGGTGGAGAAGGTGCTTGGTTATTGGTGAGCATAAGTAGTAGCATAAGTAGTATACCACTTAGAGCTATACTTGTAGATGAAAATAGAAAGAGATGAAAAGGCTTATTGACAAACACTTACATGGTCCTTGTTACATGCCAGATATTATTTTAACAGCTATCAAATAGGATCTTATTTCATCCTTGTTAACAGCTCTCTTAAGTAGAATTTCAAATTTCCATTTTTATAGCAGGGAAAATTGAGGCTAAATATTCTGCTTTTTCTTAGATTCTGGGGTGGGAGGGAGAAGAAGGAAGGTTATAAGTTTAAGTGTGGGACTTTGTGCAAACAAGGGAATCAGATAATAGCTTGGATATTTTATTGCTAGAGCACAGGTGGGGCTTTGGGGGAGGTGGAGAGTGAGATTTGGCAAATGGATTGGGAAACCGGAAATGGTTTGGGCTGATACTGCAGGATCGGCACCAATCCTGGTGGCCAGGATGGAGAGCAACTTCTGGCTTTTTGTTTTCTTCTTTCCTCCCATTTCTCCATCAGAACCACCCATTTAGCATCTATAGATTGCATCTTATACCTCTGCCCAGAAACAGAGAGCAGAAACCATCCCCAGAGAGAGTAGTAGGTGGGCTATTTTCAAACAAAAGATCAAACAGTGTTAGACTGGAACTATTTTTAATGCATTTCTGAGAGTTTACACATAATTACAGCTACTGTCAAATAAACTATATTTTAAATCCTCAAAGGAGGGATAAAAGAATCTTTCAGCAAACCTATAGTAATTACAAACCATCACTTCCTAATATATCATTTTCTAACTCTTCACTCTTGTACGGGTTGCTGTTAAACTGGAACACACCTGCAGCTCAGCTAGCTTTCCTTTCATTTCATAGCTGTGACTTAGGAGTTGGTGAACACCTCTGGGTATTGGAACTCTTGGTTCTCACAGATGACACCACTCTAATTACAATACCTCAAGATAGAAGGAAAGGATGATGATTCTGCTTTAAAAATGTAATCTTTGCAGTGAAATGCCCTTTGTGTGACACTGAAAGCTGGCTGCTTCCTGTCTGTCTCACCTGCATATCCTGTGGCTTGGTAACAACATATGGACTCTGTCTGAAAACCACTTTTAATATGCTGTATCGGCACCTGCTTCAATCTGCCAGCACATTCCTTAGAGCCAGTCAGTCCATACGGTTCCAGTGCTGCTCTGTTTTCCTTAATTCTATGTTGATTAGGAGTCATTGCTAGTGACTATCAGGGGTTTCTCTTCTCTCTAGTTCTGCAAAACCAGCGATGGCAATAGAGATCATCAGATGTTGCTGATTGTTACCACCCTATACCAATATCAGGTTATTTTCTATTATTTACAAGGAGCTCTCATTACAAGTTTAGAAGGCTTGAGTCTAGTCACACTGTAGCGTCTAAAGCACTGTGGCATCTTGGATTAGGCACCTTCTCTCTCCAGGCCTTGTTTCCCTCTTCTGTAAATTGAAAATTTAAACTAGAGGATTAAAGAAAAGTGTGTAAACCAAGTGATTTGACACTTTCTAATGATCAGGTTTTTTTTTTGCAATAATCAAAATAATTGCAATGTTATAATGATATGATATTATGAAGGACATAGAAGAAAGAATGTCATTTTAATTAAATCTGCAGCTGGAAATAGATGGGGAAACTCTACTAGTAATTGTGTGACTGTGTCTTAATGGAGTCCAAAAGAGTTTTTCCTCTTTGGGAAGTGTGAGCTAATACGCCCACAGAGGAGTGACTAGAAACAGGGATATTTATACTAGATGGGAAATGCTGGCAAGCTGAGATTTTATATCAATACCCAGAGGCGAGATGTGGGCAGCTGATGATCTGCAAAAGAACATACAGATTTGAGATATTTTCTGTAAGTGGTGATGATAAATTTATCATATATTAGAAGTCTAGGATCACAATCTATGAAATATATCTTGATATTGTATATGTATTTTATAGATGTTTATATTTTTTCTATGATATATACATGAAATTAGCCTGCTTGTTCATTACCTCAGTACCTCAGACTGTGAATGGCTGATTAGTCATGGTCTGTACAGTAGCCTAGTAGCCTTAAGCAGAGGTCACACAAGAATCACCAGAAAGGGGCAAAATCCAACTGTGTGTCTAAGCTCAGGTTTCTAGTTCCTATTCTGCTTATACAGACTTCCCTGATGGCTCAGATGGGAAAGAATCTGCCTGCAATGCAGGAGACCTGGGTTCGATCCTGGGGTTGGGAAGATCCCCTGCAGAAGGCAATGGCTGCCGACTCCAGTATTCTTCTCTGGAGAATTCCATGGAGCCTGGAGGGCTACAGTCTATGGGGTCCCAGAGAGTTGGACACAACTGAGAGATTTTGACTTTCACTTTCCTCTTAAATCAAACACAGTAAATTTCAGAAAGAGAGCTATAACCTCAGCCACATCTCTGACTCCTGTCCTGGCAGGCTAATCACCAGGATCCAATCTGAACCTGAGCTCCTTGCTATTTAACTAAAGACACCCCAATGCATTTATGCTAAAAAACACCTCTATGTGTTTATAAGACATTCTAGTTGTAGGGAAATGAACTAGGACCACCAGGAGTGCTTGGGGTAGAAATGAAGGCTGCCTGCCAGTGTACTAAGTTGCTTCAGTCATGTCTGACTCTTTGAGATCCTATGGACTGTAGCCCGCCAGGCTCCTCTGTCCCTGGGATTCTTGAGGCAAGAATACTGGAGTGGGTTGCCATGCCTTCTCCTAGGGGATCTTCCTGACCCAGGGGTAGAACCTGTGTATCCTGTGGTTCCTGCATTGCACGCGGATTCTTTACCGCTGAGCCACAGGAGGAAGCCCAGAAAGCAAGGCTCAGCTCAGCTCAGCTCAGTTCTGTCACTCAGTCGAGTCCAACTCTTCGTGACCCCGTGAATCGCAGCACACCAGGCCTCCCTGTCTATCACCAACTCCTGGAGTCCACCCAAACCCATGTCCATTGTGTTGGTGATGCCATCCAACCATCTCTTCCTCCTGTCGTCCCCTTCTCCTCCTGCCCTCAATCTTTCTCGGCATCAGGGTCTTTTCCAATGAGTCAGCTTGTTGCATCAGGTGGCCAAAGTATTGGAGTTTCAGCTTCAACATCAGTCCTTCCAATGAACACCCAGGACTGACCTCCTTTAGGATGGACTGGTTAGATCTCCTTGCAGTCTAAGGGACTCTCAAGAGTCTTCTCCAACACCACAGTTCAAAAGCATCAATTCTTCAGCACTAAGCTTTCTTTATAGTTCGACTCTCACATCCATACAAGACCACTGGAAGAACCATTGCCTTGATTAGATGGACCTTTGTTGGCAAAGTAATGTCTCTGCTTTTTAACATGCTATCTAGGTTGGTCAAAACTTTCCTTCCAAGAAGTGAGCGTCTTTTAATTTCATGGCTGCAGTCACCATCTGCAGTGATTTTGGAGCCCAGATCAGCCACTGTTTCCACTGTTTCCCCATCTATTTGCTAGTGTTATTCCAAGTCTCTTGATTTTGTGCAGAAAGAATCCTAGCAGAGCAAACTGCTTCTTACAGCGCATCAACCTTCTGGGTTTGCTCTGCCCAATCTCTGGAGGAACCGGTGGAAATTTCAGAGGAGAGGGAGAAAATGACCCTAAACTAAAGCCTGGATATTGGCTGTGCATTTATGTGTCTCCTGGCTACAGGCTAGCTTCCCTCCTGGCTCAGAAGGTAAAGCGTCTGCCTGCAGTGTGGGAGACTAGGGTTCAATCCCTGGGTCAGGACAATCCCCTGGAGAAGGAAATGGCAACCCACTGTGGTACTCTTGCCTGGAGAATCCCATGGACGGCGGAGCCAGGTAGGCCACAGTCCATGGGGTTGCAAAGTGTCAGACACGTCTGAGAGACTTCACTTCACTCACTTTGGCTACGGCCCTTACACAGACTGCTCTGGAGAGGGGGGCAGTAACTTGAGACAAGTGACTGGTAATCTAGGGGTCTCCAAAGGAAGATGAGACATCACCCCTGCTTCCTTGTCCCGCTGCCCAGAGTGGGGACGGAGCAGAGGTTATTTCCTCTGACCCCTTCCAGGGAGAATCCTATTGCTTCTGAGTAGCCCAGTTTGACCGTTTCTAGCAAGGGTTATCTAGCACAGGTCCCAGCAAAGGGGACGCCCCCATCCCACTCTCCTTTAGCCTTCCTACTTTATGCTTTGCCTTCACCAACCTCTGACCAGGCCGGAGCGCACTTTCTGCCTCGACCCTGTTTATACAGTTGACCTTTCTAGACAGGCCCGGGCGAAGCCTCCGGAGCGAAGGCCTTAGATCAGTTCTTCTTAAACTTGAGCAAGCAGAATATTTATCCGGAGGGCTTCTTAAAGCACTGTAAGCCCCTGCTCCCAGAGTTCCTGGTTTCCGAGCTCTGGGGTAGAGCCGAATAATTTGCATTCTAAACAAGTTCTTTGGAGGTGCTTCCAGTCCGGGACCACTTAGAACCACGGCCTAAAGACTCCGTGAGCGCCCTCATTTCTTTCCCTCTGTTTCCTCAGTCCCTTCGCACTTAGGCTATTTTCCCTTCTCCGTCACAGACTCTGGCTTGTGGGCTCTGTTTTTAACGGTTCCCCTCCTGTCCCCGGATCCGAGCTTTGTTGGAAACGATTCCCGCTTGCAGTCTCCGGTCCTGGGCAGCTTCGCGCCCACCGCCTTCACTGTTTTTCCACGGCAAACACTGCTCGCTTCACTCTGCGTCTCTCGGAGGACGAATTAGTCCCCCTCTTCCCCCTACTCGGTTCATTAAGTGCAGCCTTTCCTGCAACTTAGCGGTGGCGGGGCTCGCCGCTTGCCTCTGCGCTCCGCCGCCCTGCCGGAGGGGTCGCCGAGCCCCACCGCGCGCCAGACCCAGCCTGGGGTGCAGGGGCCATCTCCGCGCCCCCCAACTCTGCGCTCGGACCTTGTCTGGCTCCGGCTCCAAGGCGTGGGCGAGGGCGGGTGCGGAGAGCTCCTCTGTTGAGCTTCGGGCGCCCAAGCCCAGAGGGGGGCAGTAGTAGCGTCAGGTGGCTGCTCTGCGTCCCCGCGCGCCGCCCAGTCAGTCCCCTTTCCGCTCTCAGCCTGGGCTGGAGCGGGAGATGATCACCACCTCCGCCCCGGCAGCCGCCTTCCCGGGAGCAGTCGGGACTCGGGACCTTGGCAGGAGACACCGAGATGTGACCCCCTCCGACTGCCCATTGCCCTCTTTGGCATTCTGCCTGCCTCTCCCCACTTCCTCGCCCTCTCCAGGGCCCCATTGGACAGCGAGCGGTAGCCTCGATCTCCGGGGAAAGAGGAGCGGCCACCGCGCGCACAGCCGGGCAGAAGTTGGGCTCAGCCGGGCAGCCCCGATCCAGCCGCGCCAGAGGGGTGGCCGAGGGCAGGGAGAGAGAGGGGCAGTAAAGGGTCTGCGGGAGAGGGCTTTGAGTGGGCTTTTCCTGCTCCCTCGGCCCCGGTGGCCGGGGCAGGGGGAGAAATGCTGAGCCCGCGCCTAGGTGGCCGCCGCGACAACAGCCTCAGCGGCAGCTTCAGCATCAGCACCGGCGGGACAGCGACAGCGGGGGCGGCGCAGGCGCATTGTGCCCCGCGGAGCCTGCAGTTCCCGAGCCCCGTGCGCGGCACCGCCACAGTCTGGGCAGCGGCGGCCGGGGGAGTGCTACTACCATGAACTGCCTGGTCCTCCTCCCCAGAGCTGCTCATCCGGGTCGGGCTGGAGACACAGTCAGGGGACCCCGTCGCCGCCGCCGCGCCCCCTCTTCTTTCGGCTCGATCTTCTCTTCCACCTTTTCCTCTTCTTGCTCCACCTTCTCTTCCTGCAACCCCCCCTCCCCCGCCGCGGATCCTGGCCGCTGCTCTTTAGACCCAGGATGCCGGGGGGCAAGAGAGGGCTGGTGGCACCGCAGAACACGTTTCTGGAAAACATCGTCAGGCGCTCCAGTGGTAAGAAGAGTTACAGTCGGAACACCCCTCCACCTGCATCCTGCCTACCCACGCCCCCATCCACCTCATCTCATCCCTCTCCCAAGGGGGGAGGGGATACGGACAGCCCTTCCCAGTGGCTTCAGTTACCAGCTGGACCTGATGTGAGGTGGGGGTGGGAACGAGGCGGCAGACGGAAAGTTTGTTGCAGCCCCTTCCCAAGACGTACTCACCCCCTTCCCACCTGTCCAGAGCCGGGAGCAGAGGAAGTCGAAGGGGAACAGCTGGTAGGGAGGAGGTACTGCTGGAGAACTGAGTTGAGTTTGTTGAGGGATGTCTTTCTTGTTCATCTTTCCACCACATTTTTTTTTTTTTAAATCAAGTAGACTGCAGAGACGGATCAAGATTTTAATCTCGGTGGAAGGGCTTCCCTTAAGTTGGGAATGGCCGTGAAAGTGGCTCCTTAAGATTTAAGTCTCTAGAATGGCTTTCAGGCCCAACGGGCACCGTTGAAAGGAGCCTAGTGTTTGGGAGGGTGGTTAGAGTTGAAGCTAAGAAAGAGTCGGTTCTGGAAAAAGGGAAAGGCGATGATTTTGGTCAAATTTGAAGTTTCTTTTCTTTTTTTTTTTTAAGCATTGGTCTATATTGAACTATATGATATATTTGATAGGACTTAAACAGGAGAAATGTGGAGGGGAAGCAATAGCTACTGTGCTTTTAAAGTAACTAAAGAAACAATTTTAAAAATACTGTCCTACCTTGCTACTGAGGCTAGGGTTTTCTTGCCTTAAAGTGTCTTTAAATTTCTGTCCATTTGTGCATTCATCCCTCTAAGATACCTGAATGGGGATGGTTATATATGTCACCTTTTAGGACCTTGTAAACTTTGCATTTTACTGAAATATACATCTTCTACTTGTTTTCACATCTTTTATATAATTTTTAATATTACAAGCAAGATATGTAAAATATGCTTTAAAGTTGTTCCTTTTTTCCTTCAGAAGCCAGTTATTTTATTTTGAGATCCTTTGCTTGGAAAATCATGAGAAAGACATTTCTGCATATTAATTACAGTAGATCTTGGACTAAAGCAATGGAAATGCTCTATGCAGGTCCTTAATCGTTTAATCATTCATTCATTCAATTAAACAATATTTATTTGGATGCCTTATACAAGAGACACTCTGTGGGGTCCTTTGGATAAAAAATGATTAAGACACTTCTGCTTTCAAAAAGCTCCCTGCTTAGTGGGCAAGACAGAGAGAGGCACAACTGCGCTTTTCTTGAATTGATAGATTAGGTTGTGTTAATTCTTAGGATATAATCTCTTCTAAAACTAGGTTTGCAAATATTTCCCTTGATTTTGGGACTGTAATGTAAGTGTCCCAAGGTACTTTTCATCAATCTCTGACATGGTATTAGGCTTTAATTTTGTGACTTTTGACTTTTTTCTTCCTATTTTATCAATGCATGTTTCAAGTCTTGAACTGACTTTTTGGGGTTGGAAAAAATGGCTAATAGGCCTGGCCTAGTTTTAAAAAATAACTATAATATTTTTAGCCATTCCAGTGTGATTTCAAATGTGTGTTTGACTTTTTTGTGATAATATAAAATATGAACTTATTATGGTAGACAATTTATGCATTTATGTGTTATTGCCTATATTAGTATTGTATAGAAACCTGGAGTACAGAGAGAGATTACTGTTAAAACAACCAGTTTGGGAAATTTAAGGTTTATTGGAATTAGCTATTTAAGATATAGATTTTAAGATAAAGCCCTATTTTTCGGCTTTCTCATCCTCTTGAGTCATTTCAACTCCATGCAATTTGGTCTGCAAGAGGACTTTTAAGAGAAGGCCTTAAAAAATAAAATTTGGAGGGTTCTCTTGCTCTGCATGGTAACTAGAAAGTAGATGAGAATTGTCTGAAGTTTACCCATATAGCATCTTTGGATGAAACTTCTTATACAGACTGAAACTGTGAGCCAGTTTGCAGAATATCTTTTATTTCTGATATGCCATGAAATTATGACTTACTTTATGTGGCTTAGAAATAGCTGCTTCTATTGCCTCCATTTTAAATCCACTATCCAAATTAATGAACATTTTATCTTTTTACACTTCATGTTATAATTGCTTCACGGGTTTAATGTTTCTTCCCATGGACAGTACCAAGTACAAATGAAAATTCCTCTGTTTTCGCATTTTAACTGTCACCTCTAATTGCTTGTGGCTAACTTACAGTACAGCTACTCAAAACCTCTCAGCTTTGTTTGAAACGTGTTTTATATTTGAGGTAAGTATGTGTCTTTGTGTATGTAATCAGTACTGAAATGTCTCAACGCCACTTACACCAGAAGTACCTCAGAAATGGGAATTACAGTGTTAAATTTTGTGAGAACATCCCACAATTGTTGTCACTTCTATATGATTGGCAGAGAGATCAAAAGATTCATTCTGAGAAATTGTTTAATTGAGATTAACAGAAAATGCCCATCAGGGTTCTCATGAATAGACTGAGTTTGTCACAGTAAAGATTTCATTATTTAATAACTTAACATTGAAAGTGATGTATTGGCAGAGGTTTAGTGGGAAAAAAAGGAAGCGGTACTCCCAATGTATTTAAGAATTGAAGAAAGATGGTTTGAGATTGGCTATTTACCTGTACTCCATGAAATTCTTCTCTTTCTGACACAACCTCATTTTCTTCTTATAAAAAGATCAGATCTTGTAGTGAGAATCAGATGGAGTAGAAACATATGTTGTAATGCACACAGATAGAATACAGACAGGAATCTACTCAGACACAAAGGTAGATGCAGAGGAAACACTTTCTTTCCTCTGGGCAAAAGAGAGATGTAAAAAGTAGCAGAATACAGAGAGGGAGGGAACAAGAGGTAGGGGAGAGAGAAAAGGAGGGATACAAGCTTTTATTTATTAGGCTATCACTGATGAGGTTAAATCTGAGTCAATTAGAAATCCATCAGAATACTTCTTGATGCAGAACAAAAGAGCAAGAAGTGTGATATATTTGGGTCTAGTTTTTAAACAAGAGGACTTCTTAATAAAGTTCCAAACTCCTCAGTTGTAATTTTCCAGAATAATGGTGCTGTATTCTTTGCCCTAGAGTGGCACTATAGCCTATTTGCTGTTATTTTACGCTTCTCGAGATTGGATTTTTATTTTCCTTATTTAGTTGACTCAGTCTGTTATGGGAAAGCATTTCAAATTGTTATTGGTGATTCAAAGTCTATAAAATAAAATAATGAGGGCCATTGAGTAGGATGGATACAAACCTACTTTATAGCCAAATACCCAAATGGTAGAAGTAGGAAATTCCTCTTTTTAGTTTTAAGATAAAAGATCATTTTTAGACAAATAAAAGGAATTACAATCATTCTTAACATGTGATTCTAATAGGTAGAGAGTGCACATTATTTACTCCAACAAGTTGTAAAGGTCAAGAGCATAGATGCAATTGCAAGATTTAGATACATTTTTGGCTAGTAAATTCAAACTAGGATGTTGGAAAGATAAAGTTTAGGAACTAGGTGGCGAGTTCATGACAGGCACGCAATGTCTCATAGAAAGCTTCCACCCAAAGTGCTTACTGACTGAATCTGTGTCTGAAACATTATTAGATTAGCTTTCCTTATTTAAATTTCAGTATTTTGCAAGCTCTTCATCCATATATTTTGGGCTGTAGGGAGCAGTGCACTTATGGGTAAAGGGTAGGTACCTGAAAGAAAATAGCAGTTTTTTAAGACTTTTAGGTGGAACTTTAGATTTAAACAAAACATTTCCAAGGCCTTCAATGTGATTACTGCTTTGGGCAGTACATTTTTATCTTTATGTTGTCTTTAATTCTTTAGCAAATAGACAGACATTATTAGTTTGAGTGACAGTAAACTAGTTGCCATTTTGAAGTTTTTAACTATAAAAATAATTTCTTTTAAATTAGGATATAAATATTGTTCTTTAACTTCTCTGGTGGCTCAGATGGTAAAGTGTCTGCCTGCAATGCGGGAGATCCAGGTTCAGTTCCTGGGCTGGGAAGATCCCCTGGAGAAGGAAATGGCAACCCACTCCAGGACTCTTGCCTGGGAAATTTCGTGGAGTGAGGAGCCTGGTAGGCTACAGTCCGTGGGGTCGCAAAGAATTGGACATGACTGAGCAACTTCACTATTGTTCTTTAATATTGTAGACATTAGGAAAAACCAGAAGTGTTTTCTTCGTAGAGAAAAAAAGGGGCTCGAGAAAGAAGAAAACAGAAAAAGCAGTATTTTATGAACTGCTTAACCTTCAAGAGGAGCAACTCAGTATACTCAGTTTTCCATTTTACTTGAAACACCTCCCCAAGTACTTTCTTTGCTCTTATCAATAGGAAAATCTAAAAAAAGTTTTGTGCTATAGTTAATATTTATAAAAACTGAGATCTTAAATGAGATCCTACAGGAGAGGAAGTAGGAAACTAGTGATTTAAAAACAAAATAAAGAAATAATGACTCATAAGTATCATCCAATTTAAAAAAATGATGAAGGACAATTTTTTTTTTTTGGTATAGAGTACTTTATATTTTTTATTGAAAGATCTAAAACATTCTTCAGGAGATATTGATAAAACCACTTAGAATTTCTGTAGCTTTAGCTTATCCAAGTCTTATAATATATCAGTTCTACTTTTAAAATATCATAGAGGTTGAAATTACACTGACCACTTCCTAAATTATATTTATAAGTAAGCCAGAGGATTGTCCCTTCCTTCAGAGTCCACATTGCCTTATATAACAGGTGTGGTACTTTGTTGACTAGGGAGCTGCTTATCCCAGGACATCCTTGTGTTCACTAGAAATTGCTCTGTCTGTCTATCTTTTGCTGGATTCCAGAAGTAGTTCAGTTCAGTTCAGTCGCTCAGTCGTGTCCGACCCTTCGCGATCCCATGGACTGCAGAGGTAGAGTGTATAAGAAGTAGAGTGTATAAAATATCCACACGCTTGGCCATCTGTCCACTGCCCTACTAAAAGAAACCTATAGCACAGTATTTTATAGAGTAGAAGGGAGTAGCTATGATTGTTTTGACAGTGACTGAGTAAATTTCTGTAAAGGAGTCTTTTAGTTTAGTCAATATTTATCTTTTGTTTCTTTGTTAATAACAGCTGCTTGCTAATGTGGAGGAACAATGCTTCCACATTCTCCAGCTTTTAGTCTAGGAAAAGGTTGCACTGTTCTCCAGAGTATTGTAGTTTAGATTCACCACAAGAGGGCACTATAGGTTCTGCCACAGGTAAACTAATTTTTATCTGTTTCTCTTTTCTGTCCTTTTCCTCAAGTTTGAGGGTTGAAAATCAATGAAGTTAGTTGTTACTCTTGGCAGAAAATATCTAAAATAGAAGACCTATAAGAAAGTGAAATGAAGAAAGGAATTTCAATCTGATATTAGTTGATGATAACCAACATTTTCTGACTAAATAAATATGATATTAGTAAAAACAGTTTATGGAAACAAATTCAAATTTTAGATTAGTATAACATTCACTTTAGCAGATGGCAAAATGTTATTGTAACCATCTCAGTGTGGTGGCAATATATATAAAATATAAAGTTTTGCAGAATAATTATGTATAAATAATGTTCACATCAGAAGGATGAATACATATTTTCTGTTTCAACAAAAAATTTCCTCATCAGATGTCTTAACATAATTTTGATTAAGTTTGGTCAAGTAGAATCAGTTCATGATAGTGCTTTGATTTTATTAAAAGATAGTTTACAGATACTTACCAAGGATGTTACATGATTCTAGTAGTTCAATGTTATACAAACTTTAAAAATAAAATACAGAGCTAAAATAAATATTCTTCAAAGTTTTCCAAACTTATTAAACTCTCAAAAAATAATGATTGGAGGTACAGTACTACTTTAAGAGGTTATATTTCTTGTCCATCATCAAGTTTGAATCTTGGTTATAGGGTTTTTTTTTTTTCTTTTTGGTAGGGTTAGAAACCATATTTTGAGAGATGCTCTGAAATGTCCCAAACAAAATCAGTTTTAGTGGGAAAAATTAAAATGTGTCATACAGTACTTTTATGAATAACATAGATACAGTGTGAAAGCAAATAAAGCTGAATAACAAGTCACAAAACCAGTGGTAATTATTGTTGTGGAAATTGAGTCAAAGAAAGTAGTCTTTATGTGTTGTAAGAAATGGACATTTGTAAGAAATGGATATTTGTAAAATATTTTTCTTTAATAGTAGAATTTTAAAAAGTCCAGTCTCATGTTCTTGCCACACACCCAATAAAGCAAAGTAGTAACCATGTAAAATGATGGACATGTTGATTAGCTTGATTGCATATGATATCAAATCATCATTATATACTTTAAATATATACAATTTTTATTTGTCAGTTATACCTCAGCAAGCCTTAAAAAAATCCTCAGTGTATTTCACTAAATACGCTGGCTTAATAAGGTAAGATATAGCTCCTTTTCATCATTGAAGAATGACTAAGAAGAGTCATTTGAATATTTTCATTTTATATAATGTAGATGTTTTAATATTGGAAAGACTTGGTCTTGAAAGATAGTTGATCAAATGAACACTGACAATATTTTGACATATTTCAGAGCACATTTTAGACATTATTTTAGTATTTGATTGTTTATGAATATTATTACTAATACAAAGAAGTATTTGTATACATTCTAGATAATGGTTTTTTGATATATTAAGCTTCACATGGGAAAAGATAAAATTAAATAAAAAGTGAAATAATTTATAAGGGAAGAGTGGTTGAAAAGCCATTTGAAATCTTATTGGAATGGATTTCTTTCTTTATTTGGTCTGGTCCCATCAGAGAAACATAAGTACTAAGTCCTATTGATTTCACAAGATATATGATTTTAGATCTATGCTTAGGTGCACAATCAGCAGTTTCTAGAGATAATGACAAATAACTGGGAAGTCAGGGAAGTGTTGGTATATGGACTAAGCTTCTTGAGGATATGGGTTATACCTTACACATACTTTTATATCCTCCACTCTGAAGAGCACATAACACTATGTACTAGTTGAATAAATGTTTTTTTATTTTGTCTCTTAAATTAACCAAGTCTAGAATTGATTTTTTTCTAAAACACTGTCGATTAAATCTATTAGGTAAGCTTGTATCAGTAATTGCATACTTTAAAAATTTAGATAACCAGTGTATAGATCTGAACATGGAAATCACATTGAATGGGGAAAATCAGATGGGACTCACCAGCTTATGAGAGGTGAATGTGTGAGTGATCTCACATTCATCTCTTCTTGCAACTGGATATACAGCTGAAATATTTCCTATCATTTTTTGTTCTGATCTCCAAGGTTTAAATTGTAGACTATTTTATATAGGAAATAACTGTTTATAAATTTGATTCTAGTTAATTCTTTTTGTAAAATGATTTTGCATTAGGAGTTATTGATGGTAAATTTTATCCTTGGGAATTGATCTATATCAATTTATGTATCTTCTGAGTGAGTTCCGCCTTGAGAAGCAGCTTGCAGTCCTGTGCAGTAATCAGAGGAAGAGGCAGGATAGATTTTGGCCTGTTGGAGCCTGCAGAGTCAGCTTCAGGTCACCAAGTTTAACTGGAAAACAACTCAGTTAGATTAAGAAAGCAAAAGTTCATCTTTATTCTCATCTTATCTGTAAGCCTTTTCATGTCTCCTGGCATATTTTTAATCTGGGACAAATTATAGAACAAATGAGTTTATTTTCATAGTGTTGAGAGAACAGAGAAATTTTCAGTGAGGGTTAAACAGTCTGGGAATAAACTCACGTAAAATAACTCCTATCCTTTTGCTTGACCTTCATTACTGTTTCTAGTTAATCATTCACTAATTCGATAATCTGACATAAATTTGTTGAGTGCCCACCATGTGCTAGACTCTGATCTAAGCACTGGGGATGCACACTGAACACAATGATAAACCTAACGTTTCCTCCCCATCTCCTTGCTTTTTTTTTTCTGTGATGCACAGTGTACACACTGATTAGGCATCACAGGTTCTGGAGGCTTGCATTAAAGTCCTGGCTCTAAGGCTTACTAGCTCTGTGATGAACTTGTCTGTCCCTAGTTTTCTGCTCTGCAAAGTGCAAGTAATAATAGCACCTAGCTTACGGTACTGAAGTGAGGATTAAATGAGAAGGTATGTGCAAAGAGCTGAGAACAGAGTCTGGCACTTAACAAGTTCCATATCAGTATTAGTGTAGCTAGTTGTTATTATTTAGATGTTTAACACTTTGAATGTACCATTTGTAGCTGATGTCTTTAGATCTTGGTCACCACTTCCTTTTGAGCCTCCTTTCAGTGGATTTCTGACTAAACTGTAATGTTGAGACTTCCTAGAAGGTTACAAGTGAGCATTCTTGCAAATCCAGAAACCTTTCATTTGTCCATATTTTTCTAGTTTTGCAGGATTTAGGACTCTGCTCCCCTGTCCTCTCCACACTTTTTTGGCTTTCATGACTTGGTACTTTCTCTTGCCCTTTTCCCTTTCATTTTCTATTCTCTTTCCACTCTCCTTCCCTCCCATCCCCTTCCTTCTCCCCTCCCGAAGAGTGAATGATCATTCAGGTTCAACTTTCAACTGTCTTTCTTACATCTATACCCTTCTTTTCAGAGCAGCTTTGTCCTCTGTCACAATTTAAACTTTATCCTTTCTATTCTCCAGTCCCATGTTACCAGTGGCCTACAGAATTTCTCCTGTACTCCCTACAAGTTATCTAAAACTCAGTGTGAGTGCAGCATTGAATTTATCATTGGTTTTGGCATCAAGCAGACTTACTTCCTTTGGTATTTCCCCATTTCCGTCAAAGGTGTCTTTAATATTTTAATCTTTTAGTCTAGAAATCTTAGAGTCATTTTTGGCTTCCCATGCATTATAATACTAGTCTTACTTCCCAACCAGATTATTAATCTCTAGGAGTAAGAATTTTGCCATGTGTTCCTGCTGTACTCTTTATAAGTGCTGGGTGCAGAATAAGTGAATTCATGATAGTTCACTGTACTGACTCATCATCTCAGGGCATGAAATGTATCCATAACTGGCATCATGTACGGCAAACTTGTACAGGTATGATGGACTAAAGTCGGAGTTACAGGTTGAAAGAGGAGTTTCGTCATTAACTGGGCCCAGAAACAAAAGATCTCCTCTGCGAGGGAGGAATGAAAGGTGTGATACATTCTCCTTGTTCATTCCTAGGTAGTCTCTTTTTCTACTAGAGCAACCATAGTCAAGTAACCGGTCATCTTCTGGAACTCTGTAGGGCAGAAAACAGTGCTGTTAACAGATAAAAGGCATTTCCGTCTTGTCTCGACACAGACTTCACCCTGACTCTAGCCATCACTATGGGTGACATCTAGGACTCTACAGGATTACAGTATTAATGACTACCTTGCGGGCTTGCTGGAAAGATTCAGCAGACTCACATGGCTCTGGCACTGTGCCTCATCAAGGGCTTAATAAATATTCACCTGTTCCTATTTTTCTCTAAAATAGGGGGGATTTTTTTCTTTTTTCTTTTTTTAACCTAAAGAAAGCCAAGTATTAAATAGCTGAGATTTCCTAAGTCTTATCCTAATGGATCTTAGCTTAAAGGCATTTGGCTTCTCTTTACCAAGGGCTTACTTATTTGGAGAAAAAACCAAAACAAACAAACACCACTCTTCCCTACAATGACAACAACAAAATACTACTTACAGTCAAAGAAGCATCAGTTTTTTTTACCTCAGTAATTGGCAATGCTTGGATAAGCTCAAGAAGGCAGAAATTTAGCCTCTCTTTGTACCCGGCTCAGTTAAATCTGGCCAAAGGAGAGAAATTTGAATATGTGATCTGTATCTTTCCCTTGAACAATTAGCTCCTATTGCATAGACAGTAGAAATTAGAAAAAAATATAGGACAAAGCTTAGCAATTAATTGCTTTATAAATGCATTTAGAAAAGCCTCGCTTCTATTTTTCTGCCAGGTGTGGAGGTTAGACTAGTCTTTTAATTGAAATTCTTCATTAGTTATCTTGCCATTAGTGTTTACCTTACCTTAAAAGGTAAACTCTAAAGAAAATAGAATCCCTTCATAACAGCTGCAGTTCATTTGCAAAAACAAGGTTTGTTTATTTGCAAGATTAAAATTGATGCGTAAACATTAAAAATGGAATACTTCTTCCCCTGATAAACGTAACTTGACTGATTTAGCTTCTATCCAAGATTATATAACTAGTGAATGTTTTACATCCTTATGTATTTTAAGAAATATCATTGTAATAAAATTCAGTAAAAATTTGTTTTTATCTACGTGGGTGAAGATTTTCTGTTGTACTGTGAGACTACAAATCACATAGGCCATCGTTGCAGTTATCTTTTTATTTTTAATGATGCTGATGAGTGTACTTTTAAGAAACATATTTTTCATGAAGAAAACACCAATTATTGAAAGTAGAAACCTTGAATTGTTGGACATTCTTTTATGTGTGTGTGTATATATATTTTCTATAACGAAATTGCTATTTTCCTCCCATTGGAATTTCAGGAATATATGTTAAAATAGCTCGTGAATCCTGAACCACTTTGGCTGGATGGAAAAATGAATTTAATGCCATCAAAGAAACACAGAAGCTTAAAAATGTACCTTTGATCTTGAAGGAGATGAAAAGTGGAGGCATATTTTTATCTTTGATGACAGCTGAACAAGTTTGAATAAATTAACAGATTTTTTTGCATATTTCAAACTCCCACAGTGATGGTCTGCTTAATGTTGCCAATATTATTATATAATAATTAGTCTCACTGTGAAAGGTACAAAGCATATGTGTCTACACACACACACACACACACACACACACACACACTTCTTTGGTACAGAGCTGTAGGATAAAGGTATATTTGTGAGGACTGAAACATACCAGTCTTATATTCTGTTATTGACATAGTAGAAGTGGGTAACACACCTACCAGAAATCAACATTGTGGATGTGGGCATGACATATAAATTATTTATGCTTTTGTTTAGCCATCTGTGCCAGGATTTTATTTAACCCAAATAAAATGTGCTCTATGTGCCTCAGGGATTGTTCTGCTGTTTCTGTTCTCTGAAACTTAAATATATCTATAGATACCACTCACCCAGAAGACAAGTTTAAAAAGTAATATGTGCTGCATGATTTAAATTCACAAGTTTCCAGAGTTCAGGGAAATCTGTGTTGGAACACCTATTTTTTTTTTTTTAACAGAACTGTTCATTCTTTGAAAAAAAAAAATACCTAGCACAATCCTTATCTATATTCTTGACAATGTCTAGCATTGCTCTAATAATTATTTATTAACTGTATAACTTTAGAAATAATTTTTCTATTTGATTTGATCATTCAACAAGCTTTTGTGGGTATACAGTGGTGAACCAACAGACGTGGTCTCTGCCCTCATGGAACTTGTAGTCTCATGGGGAAACAGGCATTTCACCAACCCAAACCAAATATAAATTATAAATTGTGGTAAACATTTTGAAGGAAAAGGGGAGGGTGCTGTGGTCAAGTGTTTTAGAGACTAATTTTGACTAGGCGATGGTGTCTGGGAAGACATTTCTAAGAAAGTAGTGTTGAATTCAGACCTAAAGTAAGAGGTAAATAGATGATAAATGGACAGAAGAATATTTCAGAGAAAACTTGTGAACAGTCCTAAGAAGAAAGAGGAAATGAGTGACTGAGTTTGTGAAGCTTAGAATCCAGTGTAGCTGCATCTCAGTGGACAAAAAAAGAGAAATGTGGAAAGCCAGGGTGGAGAGACAGAAACCTGACTATTCAGGGAAAGGCTTTGCATTGTATTCCAAGTGCAGTAGACAGATCTTCTGGCAACAAGGGTCACTTGCTGTATAATAGCAAGTTGGGTGGAGGAAAGAACGGTGCTAGTAGGTAGGACCAGCCAGGAGACTGTTGTGATAGTCCAGGCAAGAAATGGTGGAGTATTTTGCCTGGGATGGTACCTGTAGAGTTTGAAAGGAGTGGGTGTTTCTGCTGGTAAAGTTATTAGGGTTTAGTGATGAAGTTTGAACCAGTCCATTATTCCATGTCTAGTTCTAACTGATGCTACTTGTCCTGCATATAGGTTTCTCAGGAGGCAGGCAAGGTGGTCTGATAGTCCAATTTCTTCAAGAATATTCCGTAGTTTGTTGTGATTCACCTTTGGTTTTAGCATAGTCAATGAAGCAAAAGTAGATATTTTTCTGGAATTTCCCTATGATCCAGTGGTTGGTGGCAGTTTGATCTCTGATTCCTCTGCCTTTTCTAAATCCAGCTTGTGCATCTGGACGTTCTCAGTTCATGTACTGCTGAAGCCTAGCTTGAAGGATTTTGCTAGCCTTGCTAGTATGTGAAATGAGAGCAATTCTATGGTTATTTGAACATTCTTTGGTATTGCCTTTCTTTGGGATTGGAACGAAAACTGACTTATTCCAGTCCCATGTCCACTGTTGAGTTTTCCAATTTCGCTGGCATATTGAGTGTAGCACTTTCACAGCATCATTTTTTAGGATTTGAAATAGCTCAGCTGGAATTATATCATCTCCACTAGCTTTGTTTGTAGCAATGCTTGCTAAGGCCCACTTGACTTTGCACTCCAGGATATCGGGCCCTAAGTGAGTGACCCACTACATCATGTGATTATCTGGGTGATTAAGACCTTTTTTGTACTGTTCTGTGTATTCTTGCCACCTTTTGTTAATCTCTTCTGCTTCTATTAGGTCCTTGCCATTTCTGTCCTTCACTGTGCCTATCTTTACATGAAATGTTCCCTTGGTATCTACAATTTTCTTAAAGAGATCTCTAGTCTTTCCCATTCTATCGTTTTCCTCTGTTTTGTTGCATTGTTCAGTTAAGAAGGCTTTCTTATCTCTCCTTGCTTTTCTCTGGAATTCTGCATTCAATTGGGTATATCTTTCCCTTTCTCCTTTGCCTTTCACTTATTTTCTTCCCTAAGCTATTTATAAGGCCTCCTCAGACAACCACTTTGCCTTCTTGTATTTCTTTTTTTTGGGAATTGTTTTGGTTACCACTTCCTGTGCAGTGTTATGAACCTCTGTCCATAGTTCTTCAGGCACTCTCTCTACCAGATCTAATCCCTTGAATCTGTTGATTACCTCCACTGTGTAATCATAAGGGATTTGATTTAGGTCATTCTCAAATGTCTTTCTTCAATTTGAGCCTGAATTTTGCAAAAGGATGGATTGCAATAAGTGATGAATTGGATGGTATGAATGAAGTGGTGTGCAGCATGAGGTTTTGGCTCAAGCACCTGGAAATAGATGGAGGTAGGGATGGAGATGGGGAAAACTGAGATGGAGAAAATTGGAAGATTACCAGGTATAGTGTGAAGTTCTAGATATCACCTGCATTATCACTGTGCCTTCTAGCTCCCTTTTCATTCCTTGGAAGAAAATAATGCAGCCGAAGAGAGCTTTGTTCAGTGTCATTGTGTACAGAAGTGATTTCTGTATTCTTTCAGAGGTTCAGAAAAGAGTACCACAAGTCAGGTATTTAACCTGATCAGTCTGATTGTTTTGTGGATTAGAAACATGTAGCTTCAGATTTTAATAGGAGGATGGCTCATATGAGAGACAAAATTCTGAGGGGTATGTATCTATGTTTCTTAAGTAGGTTTTTTAAAATGAAGTAAGTATAGTTGATTTATAATATTATATTAATTTCAGAAGTATAACATAATCATTTAACATTTTTATAGATTATATTACATTTAAAATTATGATGAAATATTGGCTATACTCTCTGTGCTGTACAACATAACTTGTAGCTTATTCATTTTATACAGTATCAATAGTTTGTAGGTCGATCTCCTATTCCTATCTTGTCCTTACTCCCTTCTCTCTCACCATGGTAACCACTAGGTTGTTCTCTCTATCCAAAACAAAATTTTAAATAAAAGCAAAATCCTAAATCAAATGTAACTTTATAATGAATATTTGACAGTCAGTAGCTCAGCTGGTAAAAATCGTCTTGCAATGCAGGAGACCCCAGTTCAATTCCTGGGGCAGGAAGATCTGCTGGAGAAGGGACAGGCTAACCACTCCACTGTTCTTGGGCTTCCCCGGTAGCTCAGATGGTAGAGAATCCGCCTGCAGTGCAGAAGACCTTTCAATTTCACTTTTCAGTGTTGAAATACCCTTTTCAATCCCTTTTAGAAAACACTAGTAATTGGTTCATGAATTTCATTTTGTCGCTTTCAAGCTCCAAGTTTCCCTTCTTGGCCACTGATCTTTGGAATTTGAAATCTCTTGCTCTTTGAATTGGAGGATTGTGGAGGGCTGGGTAATACTTGGAGCTGTGAGTCTACACTCCAGTCCTTCCCTTCCAGTGCTTACATTATGGTTTCACCTCTGTTGGAGGAGCTCTATGCCAGGGTTTTAGGGCTTTCAAAATAAGAGTGATGACTTCTAGGTGATGTGCTTCTCCAAGGTTAGGACTAAAGGAATATAATCAGAAGGAGAACCTGGTTGACTTTCCTCAGAAGCAGCTCTAGACCTTGGAAAAAGTATAAATTTGTGAGCAAGTTTTATCCATTGTTTCTGGCTTCTTTTTGTGAAGACCTTTCCTTTCCTACCTCCACTGCCCGTTTTCTCTCTTCCTCAGGACTCTGTAGAATTCCTTTTTGTCTTATGAAAGCAGATGTGTTAGTCTCTCCATTGTGTCCGACTCTTTGCAACCTCATGGACTGGGACCCACCAGACTCCTCCGTCCATGGAATCTTCAAGCAAGAAAACTGGAGTGGGTGGCCATCCCCTTCTCCAGGGGATCTTCTTGATCCAGGGATCAAAGCATGGTCTCCGGCATTATGGTAGCACTTTTTAAAATGTCTGAAAATTTCTTTGTTCTTGGATGGTGAAATACTTCTCTCTAGGGTAGTTTGCATAAAAATGATGAGAGGAAGAGAGAACCCCCAACAGGTGTTCCATGCTTGTTATTGTTTATGAAATTTCTGGATTGGAAAAGGGTGTAGGTTTCATTAAAAACAAAATAAATGAAACAAAAACCTCAATAAGCATCTAATCATGCAAGGTACAGCTAATGTTGCAGTAGAAGAAAGGCATCATTTTCCTAGAATTGCTATGGAAGGAAAGAAACATCTAATATGCTTTTATATTGTTTTTGTTGACTCAATATAACCTTTCTTCTCCCAGAAACTTCTGTCAGCAAAATTATTGACCTTATGGTTTGTACACAATCTCCTTTAGGAATAGGATTAATGTGTAGTGGTGTTAAATTGAATGTAGTTATTTTCCTTGTTGTCTGAAGAAATAGCCCTGTAAAGAGGAAGGCTTCCTTTATATTACATGAAAATGAAAGTTTAAACAGCAGTTCAGAAATATAATGGTGGAAGAGAAAGCCTTAGACAGTGAGACCTAATTCTATCTTTCTCCGCTACCAAATTCCCTATTCCTATGTTTGCCAAGTCTTCTAACATCCCTGGCCAGCTTTCCTATCCTTAAAAGTAAGGAAAGGATGCACAAGATGAGTGTAGTCATGAGCTTGGGAATCACCTGATGACCTCACTAAAAAGCAGATTCTGATTCATTTGGTCTGGATTCTGCATTGCTCATCAATTCCCAGGTGATACTGGTCCACACTTTGAGTAGCAAGATATGAGAGCAGTTTTCCAAACCTGACAGCATGAGCCACCTTTGTGGCTGTATTTTTGTGTGGCTGCTAACATTTAGGATTTATTGAAGTAGATCAGGGCTTCTCCACCCTGGCTGCATGTTAGAGCACTTAAGAAGATTTAAATATTGATACTTATGCCTGTTTCTTACTCCAGATCCATGAAAATCACTCTTGAGAGGTGGGGCCTGGAACAAGTAACTTCTGTGATCCCCTTTAATTCTCCTCAACCTCCATCCCAATCAAATGAATAGTCAAAATTGAGAAACACTTATAAAGATACTGGTGAGCTTGCGATTTAGTTTTTGACCTTCCCATCTTGAGGAAAAAGTAGTGTTTCACTTCATGTCCATCTCTGGAAGGATATTGGATGGTCTTGAAAAAAAATACAATGAAATGTTTTTGAGCCCCACACTCTTGCAGAGAATCTGTTGTTGTGTGGGATTATGGCTTCTGAAATGTTTTACTGGACTACTACCACCTGTGACAGAAAATTACCCAATTCTTAGATGCCTCAAATAGAAACATATGTGTATGTAAAATATTTGGACATGATTGTTGCTAAATTGCGTGGCTTATGCTGCTGCTGCTAAGTAGCTTCAGTCGTGTCCGACTCTGTGTGAACCCACAGATGGTAGCCCACCAGGTGCCCTCATCCCTGGGATTCTCCAGCCAAGAACACTGGAGTGGGTTGCCATTTCCTTCTCCAATGCGTGAAAGTGAAAAGTGAAAGGGAAGTCACTCAGTAGTGTCCAACTCTTAGCGACCCCATGGACTGCAGCCCACCAGGCTCCTCCGTCCATGGGATTTTTCAGGCAAGAGTACTGGAGTGGGGTGCCATTGCCTTCTCCCGAGTGGCTTATAAGCAACAAAAATTTATTTTTCACAGTTCTGGGGTCTGCAAAGCCATGGTCAGGGTGCCAGTGTTGTCAGATTCTGGTGAGAATGCTCTTCCTGGTTGCAGATGCTGACTTCTCATCGTATCTTCCTCATATGATGGGAAGCCAAGCAGAGGGAGCAAGCTTCCTTGTCATTATTATAAGTGTCCTAATCCCAGTCATGATGGGCTCCATCCTCATGACCTCATTGAATCCTAATCAAATCCCCAAAGTCTCACCTCCTAATACCATCACACAAGGAATAGGGTTTCAACGTATCAGTTTTTTGGAGAATGCGTACATTCATTCCATAATAATCAGCATAGTGATGGTCACTCAGAATTATGGGCAATTTCTTTAATGGATTTTTGTTTCCAAAACTTCTGAGGTGGTCACCCTTTCGAGATTTGTAGCTATCTCCTTTGCAAAAGATGTTATCCTTCATTAACCACGTTGCTTTTCCTTGCCATGTTTGAAAGCCAAAGGGAATTAAAATTTTCTGGAAGCAATTTTAATTACTCTGCTATCTTGTTCTTAATATTTGTTAATAATATCAGATTTCACATTTACTGCAATAATAATTTTCATGACTATAGGGAAATGGAGCAGTTGTGTGAATATTTTATATATACATACTGAGTTTCAACAGACACGTTTCCAAAAGAAGCTCCTGGACTATTCATTTAATACTTAGTAATTTCCATTTAATTTATCCCTTAACATAAAAAAAAGTCTGTCTCTCTTTATCTTTCTTTCCCCCTTTCTCCTAATATTTTATTTTGTAGCTCAGCTCTTAGTATAATTTTATAGGTTTTGGTTTGCAGGGTCAACATTTAAATTTTTATTTTTCCTAGGGTATTTGTTTCTACACACACAGAGAGAGGTTTCACATAGAAAGCTCTCTCTGTGTGTATAATACAGTTGTAAAAGAATCCTGTACATAATAAACAATAATAGTTTATAGTTTAATAGGCAATTTTTACTCCAGTGGTTAGCTTGTAAAGATTTTGCTTACATTATTCTAATCTCCATAAACTACCCAGAGTGGTAGGCATTGTTATGAGGAAACCGATAACCTAACTAAAATTCCCCAGGTTTTTCACAGTAGCTCCCTAGGTTGTATTGAGACAATCCAAGTGTTGGCAGAAAATTTGTGGAAAGGGCTTCTAGTGATAATTAAGAAAACAGTTTTTTTTTTTTATTGGAGTATAGTTGCTTTACAATGTTGTGTTAGTTTCTGCTGTACAGCAAAATGAACCACTTATATGTATGCACACATCCTCTTTTTAAGATTTCCTTCCTGTTGAGGTCACCACAGAGCTTTGAGTAGTTTGGTGATAATTTGTAATGAAAATTTACTAATTGATGACTTGTTATATGAAGGACCTAGCACTGTGGTTAATTTTCTCAGTTCAGTTCAGTCGCTTAGTCATGTCTGACTCTTTGCGACCCCGTGAATTGCAGCATGCCAGGCCTCCCTTTCCATCACCAACTCCCGGAGTCTATCTAAACCCATGTCCATTGAGTTGGTGATGCCATCCAACCATCTCATCCTCTGTCTTTCCCTTCTCTGCCTGCCCTCAATCTTTCCCAGCATCAGAGTCTTTTCAAATGAGTCAGCTCTTCCCGTCAGGTGGCCAAAGTATTGGAGTTTCAGCTTCAACATCAGTCTTCTAATGAACACCCAGGACCGATCTCCTTTAGGATGGACTGGTTGGATCTCCTTGCAGTCCAAGGGACTCTCAGGAGTCTTCTCCAACACCACAGTTCAAAAGCATCAATTCTTCGGCACTCAGCTTTCTTTATAGTCCAACTCTCACACTCATACATGACTACTGGAAAAACCATAGCCTTGACTAGATGGACCTTTGTTGACAAAGTAATGTCTCTGCTTTTTAATATGCTGTCTAGGTTAGTCATAACTTTCCTTCCAAGGAATGTCTTTTAATTTCATGGCTGCAGTCACCATCTGAAGTGATTTTGTAGCCTAAAACAGTAAAATCAGTCACTGTTCCTACTGTTTCCCCATCTATCTGCCATCAAGTGATGGGACTGGATGCCATAATCTTAGTTTTCTGGATGTTGAGCTTTAAGCCAACTATTTCATTCTCCTCTTTCACTTTCATCAAGAGGCTCTTTAGTTCTTCTTCACTTTCTGCCATAAAGGTGGTGTCATCTGCATATTTGAGGCTATTGATATTTTCCCCAGCAATCTTGATTCCAGCTTGTGCTTCCTCCAGCCCAGCATTTCTCATGATGTACTCTGCATATAAGTTAAATAAACATTGTGACAATATACAGCCTTGATGTACTCCTTTTCCTATATGGAACCAGTCTGTTGTTCCATGTGCAGTTCTAACTGTTGCTTTCTGACCTGCATACAGGTTTCTCAAGAGGCAGGTCAGGTGGTCTGGTATTTTCATCTCTTTCAGAAATGGCCACAGTTTATTGTGATCCACACAGTCAAAGACTTTGGCATAGTCAGTTCTCAGTTAGGCTTTATAAAATATTCATAAATGGTAGAAGCAGTTCTTATGTTTGCCTTCCTAAACCCAGAGTACATATTGCTAACGTGTAATCATTAAGACCTTGAGGTAAGGGCTGGTGAGTCTAGTTACTTTGCTCTCTGTTGGTCTAAATTAATGGAATCAAACTCCAAGCATAAAGATGAATGGAGAGCATATTTCTTTGACTGTTTTTTTAAAACTTTAAACTCAGTACAAGCAAATATTCTAGTATGTACCTAGCAAATATCTGGATTGTCCATATTCCATATTATTAGTTAAAATTAAGTATATTTATTTTAAAAATAAGATTGAAGTCAGGCAATATTTCAACAACTCACTTTTAAAAAAATTTTATTTTTAATTGGAGGATAATTACTTTACAATATTGTGTTGGCTTCTGCCATACAACAACGTGAATCAGCCATAAGTATACATATGTTCTCTTCCTCTTGAAGCTCCCAGTGCCCCATCCCACCCCTCTAGGTTATCACA
Organism: Antilocapra americana; assembly: GCA_007570785.1. Taxonomy (NCBI): domain Eukaryota; kingdom Metazoa; phylum Chordata; class Mammalia; order Artiodactyla; family Antilocapridae; genus Antilocapra; species Antilocapra americana. Next base: position 10,878,864 of record ML664174.1, read on the forward strand.
GAATACTGCTTTGAGCTCCCTGTGTTATACATCAGCTTTCCACTAGCTATCATTTTACATATGATAATGTATATTTTTCAGTGCTGTTCTCTTGATTCATCCCACCCTCTCCTTCCCCCATGGTGTCCAAAGTCTGTTCTCTATGTCTGCATCTCTATTCTTGCCCTGTAAATAGGTTCATCAGTGCCATTTTTCTAGATTTCATAAATGTGCATCAATATATGATATTTTAAGAAGTGTGGTATGTATATGTACAGTGGAATATTACTCGGCCATTAAAAGGAATGTATTTGAGTCATTCTAGTGAGGTAGGTGAACTAAAGCCGGTTAAACAGAGTGAAACAGCTCACTTTTGATTCCAATTTATGTATTCTTTTCCCCAAGCCACTATACCTTCAAGCTAATATAAGAATTAGTCTTCCTTGGTGTGAATTGTTTTAAGACTTAACCTTTTAGTCCTAGTCATATTTCCAATAGAAAAGGTTTGAATTTGCAAATTGGAATTTAAGGAGCTTTGTGCTTCCTGCTTCTGACCTCCTGGGGCACTGGGGCTTAGTGTGTCTCTCAGTCATTATTGGATGGAGTTGTACATGTGACATATGGTCCAAGACCTGGCACAGAGCAAGGGCTCTGCTCCTGGCTGCTTTTGTTATTAATTTTGTTATTACACAGTAATACTGGGATATAAGTGAAATAACTTATCAACAGCAAATGGATCATGATAGCTGGGCCGTGCTGAGCCGGAGTCTTCATTTTCCCATGTGGAACTATTGAAAGTGGTATGTTGGGGCAGGCTAATATTTTTAATAACAGACTTAACTAGGGACAGTAAGGACTTCTGATCTAAATCTTAAAAAATGTCTTGAAAACAAGTCTATTTATGAGAGAAGCAGACGTGCAAAACCTTTGGGGATAGTTTGAAGCAGGTTTTTAAAACCATGAGATATGACTCTTCACAGGGCATAGATCGATTTAATGGGTCTTGTCTGCACACTAAAAGATTGAAGTACAGCAGAAATGGAGTACATCCTGTATAGTAAGAGCATCTTCTGAGAAATATTTTCAGTTGTGTATACATGTGTACATGTGTGTAAATACACTGAGTCACTCTGTAAAATTTATTTCTTACTATGAGCTTTAATTAAACAAAATTGAAAAACTCTGATTTGGAAAGTTTTTTAGGAAAGAAGGCCCATTAATGTTTATGGTCTTTCTGTTTTAGAACTGTGGAATTCCCTTTCCTGGGACACTGGGCAATTTCTCTAATCAAAAAAGTAATTACTGTATTGGGACTTTTTATGCACAGTAGGCATAAAATTTATAATTCTGAGGACTATATCATTCATATGATAAAACAAAAATTACCATAGATGAAAGCATACATGAGGTATTTAGGGAGGTACTTCACACTAAATTTAATGATATTATTATACAAAGAGATCCCTGTAAGAATCTGTAAATGTATCTGTTTATTGATATAGTCAGGGCTTCCCAGGTGGAGCAGTGCAAGAGATGCAGGCTCAATCCCTGGGTCATGAAGTTCCCCTGAAGAAGGAAATGGCAACCCACTCTAGTATTCTTGCCTGGGAAATCCCATGGACAGAGGAACCTGGAGGATTACAGTCCACAGGGTTGCAAAAGCATTAGACACAACCTAGCAACTAAAGCAACAGCAAAAACATTGATATAGTCACTCAGTTAGCAAGCATATATTATATGCCAGGCACTGTGTTAGGTATTGGAGGGCCAAATAGGAATTTACAGCTCAACAGGCAGATATGTGTTAATCATGTCATGACACAGAAAGGTATAAAATTGCAACCTCAATAAAGGCTGTGATGGAGAGGTACATTGTGTCTAAAATTATTAGGGATGACCTGGTCCAAAGGTCAGGGAAAGGTTCACTAGGGTCATGACAATTGAGTTAAGGTCTAAATAAATGTAGATGTCAACTAGATACAGACGGAAATGAATGATGTTTAGACAGCAAGAATGTCAAGTTAAAAGGCCTCCTGTTATGGAAGAGGATGAAGCTTACAAGAGAAAGGAAAAATCACTGTGGCTATCATGCTCAGGTCAAGGGGCAGAATGCTGAGAGCTGAGGTGTGACAGACTTCGAGGTCATTATAGACCATGGATACGTTGGAGGGTTCTGATAAGTTACTGATGGATGTTACATCAGGAAGGGGATGTGATCTGGTTTGAATTTTGAAAAGAACTGCTTGACTTCAGTGTGGATAATCCAATGAAAGAGTAACCCAGTGATTCCTTCATTGAGAGGGTCTGAGTAAACCAATATAGATCTTTGCATGCTCTAGGGGAGAGATGATGGAAGCTTGGAGCTGGAAGATGATGATGAGGATCTAGAGAAATGGAGAGATTTGAAATGGTTTTAGGAGATAGAATTAACTAAGATTTGGTAATACATTAGATATAAGGGTTATCAGAAGGATTTCTGGCTTATATAATTGCATTGTTGCTGCTGTGCAGTTGATGAGTCATATCCAAGTCTTTATGACCCCATGGACTGCAGCATGCCAGGCTTCCTTGTCTTTCACCAACCTCAGGGAGTCTCCTCAAACTAATGTCCATTGAGTTGGTAATGCCATCCAATCATCTCATCTTCTGTCACCCCATTTTCCTCCTGCCTTCGATCTCTCCCAGCTCTAAGATCTTTTCCAATAAGCTCTAAGGTCTTTTCCAATAAGTTGGCTCTTCACATCAGGTGGCCAAAGTATTGGAGCTTCATAATTGCATAATTCCTCTAAAACAGGGAGCACTGGGAGAGTATCTGACCTGGGGGAATGACAGATCATATACATGTTACTGAGGTACATTTAAGCTATCTAAGAGGAGAGGTCACCTGGGTATGAAGATCTAGAGTTTATAGAAGAGGTCTGGTCTGGTGATATAATATGGTTATAAGTTACTGAATCTATGGAGATAGGTGAAAGCATAAGAGAAGTGGACATGAAGGAACTTGAATATATACTCACTGGATAAGAATGTTGAGCCTGCAAAGAAGAGCAGGAGTATATAGAGAATCAGGGAAATATTTTTCTATGAAAACTAAGGATTGAGACATTTTTAAGGAGGGAGTGGTTACCAGTGCTTTTGAATTAAGTGGAAAGAGCAAAAAGCCATCCTTTGGATTCGGTGACCTGAGAGGTAATTGATGACCTATATTCTCTTGGAGTGGTGAGGACATAGCCAGGTAGGAGCAAGTTGAGTGAATAGGAGCTGAGAAGATAGAGCCCATGAGAACAGATAACTTTTATGGAAAGTTTGCCCTGTGAAGGTTTGGAATCACATACTGATAGCCAGAAAATGTGGGTTGACTGGTAACACTAAATGTGCCATAGAGAATGGATAGTTGAACTGATTTTTAAACGTTTTGATAGGCAAAGGGACAGAGAAAAAGTATTTCGTGTGGACAGAGGACATCATGAATGATTATTTTTTGGTATGGACTTAAGGAGTAACGAGAAATATGTTTGTGCAGGCAGAGAGGCTGAAGCTTGTTTCGGAGGACTTTGTAAGTCTGGAATAGGACCCAACGATTTAAGCAGTTGTGACAACTGATGTGAATGAAGAGTAGTAGGAAGGAGGCAGGGTTTGAGGGGGACAAAGGAATATGAGTTTGAAAGTCAGCCTGAACGTCAGGATGAGTTGAGACAGGGAAACCTTGTATAACAAGCTGTATACACTGCCACAGCTACCTACTCATGAAGTGGGGAGCATGTGAATTAGGGTAAACCGGCTAGGACTGGACTGGGCTAAAAGGGGAAAGAGGTTAATTTTAGGTGATCATATTACAAATCTTTATAATCAATGCTATAGATAAATGAAAATATTATATATTTATAGAATAATTTATATTTTATGACGCATATAGAAATAAGCTTATTTTAATCTCTAATCACTATATGTGTCAGAGAAAGGTAGTATTACCATTCTTACACCTAGAGGACAGCTTAAAAGACACTGGTGTCCTAAAACTTGTGATCCTCTGGCCCTTTGTGCTCCTTGTGTTTGCTTTGAACTTTGAGGCCTACTTTATTTGAAATGAAAGATACAGATCTTGGGTTCAGTTCAATTAGTTTTGACAAATGTATGTATACACCTCAATAATTTATATCTCTATAAAGATAGAAAAACGACCTTCTCCAAAAAGTTCTTTTGCATCTTTTCTGTCAGTCCCTCTTCCATCTGCCCCCCTCAGAAATCATTGCTCTGATCCCTATCACTGTAGATTAACCTGACAATATTTAAACTTCATTTGAATGAAATCATAGTTTCTGACTACTTTTAGTCATCATAATATTTTTCAGATTAATTTGCAGTATTGCAATCTATCAGTATGGGGAAGGAGGGAAAACACATGTGTGTGTGTGTGTGTATTAAATCACTTCAGTTGTGTCCAACTCTTTGCAACCCCATTGACGATAGCTGGCCAGGTTCCTTTGTTCATGGGATCCTCCAGGCAAGAGTACTGGAGTAGCTTGCCATGCTCTCCTCCAGGGGATCTTCCTGACCCAGGGATCAGACCCACATTTCTTATGTCTCCTGCACTGGCAGGTGGGTTCTTTACCACTAGCTCCACATAATGTTTTTCGGATTAATTTGTATTGTTGCAATGTATCAGTAATTTCATCATGAGAAATGCTGGGCTGGATGAAGCACAAGCTGGAATCAAGATTGCCAGGAGAAATATCAATAGCCTCAGATATGTAGATGACACCACCCTTACAGCAGAAAGTGAAGAAGAACTAAAGAGCCTCTTGAAAGTGAAAGAGGAAAGTGAAAAAGTTGACTTAAAGTTCAACATTCAGAAAACTAAGATCATGGCATCCAGTCCCATCACTTCATGTCAAAAAGATGGGGAAACAGTGGCTGACTTTATTTTTTTGGGCTCCAAAATCACTGCAGATGGTGACTGCAGCCATGAAATTAAAAGACACTCCTTGGAAGGAAAGTTATGACTGACCTAGACAGCATATTAAAAAGCAGAGACATTACTTTGGTCAACAAAGGTCCATCTATTCAAGGCAGTGGTTTTTCCAGTAGTCATGTATGGATGTGAGAGTTGGACTATAAAGAAAGCTGAGTGCCGAAGAATTGATGCTTTTGAACTGTGGTGTTGGAGAAGACTCCTGAGAGTCCCTTGGACTGCAAGGAGATCCAACCAGTTCATCCTAAAGGAGATCAGTCCTGGGCGTTCATTGGAAGGACCTGATGTTGAAGCTGAAACTCCAATACTTTGGCCACCTGACGGGAAGAGCTGACTCATTTGAAAAGACCCTGATGCTGGGAAAGATTGAGGACAGGCAGAGAAGAGGAAGACAGAGGATGAGAAGGTTGGATGGCATCACTGACTCAATGGACATGGGTTTGGGTGGACTCCAGGGGTTGGTGATGGACAGGGAGGCCTGGAGTGCTGCAATCCATGGGGTTGCAAAGAGTCAGACAGGACTGAATGACTAAAGTGAAGTGTGATCAGTAATTCATTCCATTGTACAGCTGGATAGTGTCTTGTAGGAATATACCACAATTTTTAATCCATTATTTTGTTGATGGACGTTTGCATTGTTTTTGATTTTGGTCTACTATGAATAAATCTGATGTGAACAATTTTCAAGTCTTTTTGTTAACATATATTTTCATTTCACTTGAGTAAATGCTTCGTAGTGAAATTTCAGGGTCATGGTTGAATATTTAACTTTACTTGAAACTGTTTTCCAAAGTGATCATACAATTTTATATTCTCATTAGCATTTTATAAAGAATTTCAGTTATTCCACATTTTTGTTGGCATTTTGTATCATTAGCCTTTATAATCATTCTAGTGGTTGAGCAGAGACATATCATTGTGTTTTTAGTTTGTATCCCCCTAATGCATGATGATGGTGAATATGTTATTCTTGTGCTTATTGGTCATTGTATATCTTCTCCTGTGAAATGTCTGTTCAAGTCATTTGCCCATTTTGTCAACTGGATCATTTGCCCTCTGGTAGGATTTTTGGGACCTATTTTGGAGAGAATTTCTTTCTTGTGTATCAGCATGTGAATATTTTCTTTCAATCTGTGGATTTCCTTTTCATTTACTTGACAGTATCCTTGAATGAGCAGTTGATTTTAATTTTGATAATGTTTAATTTATTTATTCTGGTGGCTCAACAGTAAAGAATCTGCTTGCAATGTAGGAAATGTGGATTCAACCCTTGGGATGGTGAGATACTCTGGAGAAGAAAATGGTAACCCATTGCAGTATTCTTGCTTGGGAAATCCCATGCACAGAATAGGCTGGTGGGCTTCAGTCCATGTGATCACAAAAGAATTGGGCATGACTTAGCCACTAAAATAACAATTTATTTATCAACACTTTATTTTATGGTTATTACTATAAGCGTCTCGAGCTTCCTAAGTTGTGCAAGTGGTAATGAATCTGCTTGCCAAAGCAGAAGACTCAAGAGATGCAGGTTTGATCCCTGGATTGGGAAGATCCCGTAGAGTAGGAAATGGCAACTTGCTCCAGTATTCTTACCTGGAAAATTCCATGGACAGAGGAGCCTCGTGGGCTACAGTCCATGGGGTTGTGAAGAGTTGGATGTGATGGAGTATGCACATGCTCACACACACAGACACACACGCACCCCCTGAAAGAATCTTAGAAATTTCTGTCTCCTCAGAGTGGCAAAGATCTCCTCCTATGTTTTCTTTTTAGTTTTCACTCTTGTATTTGGGTCTATGACCTGTTTTAAATTACTTTTGGTGTGTGGCATGAGGTAGGGATCATGGTTCACTTTTGCTTGTGTGGATAGCCAGTTGTTTTAGCACAGTTCATTGAAGTTGTTTTTATTAATGAAATTGCCTTGGCATCTGCCAAAAATAAGACAAACATATATGTGTCTATTTCTGAACTCTTTAATCTGTTTCGTTGATCTGTTTGTCCTCACTCCAATTTCATACTATATTAATTACCATAGCTGTATAGTTCTACAATTTGGTTCTTCTTTTTCAGAATTTATTTTGGATTATTTTTGGTAATTTGTATTTTCACATTTTATAATTAGTTTGTCAGTTACTTCAAAAAAGCCTGTTGGTAATTTCATTGAAATTGTTTACATCTGTAGACTAATTTAAAGATAATTGAAGTCTTAAGATATCTAGTCTTTCAGTTCTTTCACCTGGCATAACTCTCCATTGTTGAAGCCATTTGAGAGCAGCCATTTTTGATTTTCACTCTAGAGGTCTTGCATGTATTTTGTTAAATTTATTTCTAAGTACTTTGTATTTTTTGATATCATTCTAAGTAAAATTGTTTTTCATTTTCCAATTTAATGTTAGTTAATGGAAATAAAATATACTTTTATATTGACTTTATATCTGGTAACCTTGCTAAATTCACTTAATAATTTTAGATATTCTTTTGAATATACCTTAGGATTTTCTATGTAAACAGTCATATCATCTGCAAATAAAAAAAATTGCATTTACCTTTTTCACATTTATATATTTGATATTTTTTCTCATTCTTTTTCTTTCTTTTCTTTTTATTTCATTAGTTGGGCATCCAATAAAATGTTTAGTATATATCATTGACTTTTTCCTAATTTTGGGGGAAAATGTTCAATATTTTAGCTTTAAAAATAATGTTAGCTATGGATTTTTTAGTAGGTCTCCTCTATCAGTTTGAGGAAGTTTTCTTTTATTCTTAGTTTATTCAGATATTTTAATCGTGAATAAGTATGAATTTTGTCAAATGCTTTTTTCTGCATCTATTGAAATATAATCATATGGCTTTTTTCTTTTATTTGGTTGATGGATTACCTTGATTGATTTTATAATGATACATCAAATTATGTTCATGAGATAAACCCCACTTGGTTATAATCTATTTTCTTTTTATGTACTGCTAGATTCTATTTGCCATTATTTTCTTCTGGATTTTTACAAATACATTCATAACATCTATTGGTCAGTAATTCTTTCTTTAATAGTTCACTTTTCTTTGAATGTTTTTTGTTTCACTCATCAACATTCCAATGTTTATTTATTCCTCCTGTTTAATTTTGGTGTAATAGCTATTATTTTTCTAGTTTTTTTTTAACGTGTAGAAGTTTAGAGCATTGATTTTAAACATTTCACTGAAAATAAACTTTTAAAATGAGAAGAATTTCCCTAAGCACTGCTTTAAATACATACCACAAACTTATTATCATCCAGTTAAAAATATTTTCTGTATTTCTTTTAATTCTACATTGACCCAGTGGTTTAGAAATGAATTGGATAACATCCAAATGCTTTAGATCTTTCTAGATAATTAAAAGATGACTTCTGGTTAAATTACTTTGTGGTCAGAAAATATCAGTCATTTCATTTGCTCAGTTGTGTGACTCTTTGAGACCCCATGGAATGTAGAATGCCAGATTTCCCTGTCTATCACCAAACTTCCAGAGCTTGTTCAAACTCATGTCCGAGTCAGTGATGCCATCCAACCATCTCATCCTCTGTTGTCTCCTTTTCTCCTGCTTTCAATCTTTGCCAGCATCAGGATCTTTTCTAATGAATCAGTTCTTCATATCAGTTGGCCCAAGTATTGGAGCTTCAGCTTTAGCATCAGTCCTTCCAATGAATATTCAGGACTGATTTCCTTTAGGATTGATTGGTTTGATCTCCTTGTAGCATGTGGTTGAAAATAATGTCTTAGAATAATTTTATTTTAAAAAGAGGCTTTAAAATTTTTAAGTTAGACTTCTGTAAATCAATGAAATCAGTCCTGAATATTCATTGGAAGGACTGATGCTGAAGCCAAAACTCCCAATACTTTGGCCACCTGATGTGAAGAACTGACTCCTTGGAAAAGACCCTGATACTGGGAAATATTGAAGGCAGGAAGAGAAGGAGACAAGGATGAGATGGCTGGATGGCATCACCAACTCAATGGACATGAGTTTGAGTAAACACCGGGAGCTGGCGATGGACAGGGAGGCATGGCATGCTGCAGTCCATGAGTTGGACATGACTGAGCAATTGAACCGAACTGAACTGAAAGCAAGGAAAAGAAAGGAAAGGTTAGTCATTCAGTCATGTCTAATTCTTTGCAACCCCATGGACTGTAGCCCTCCAGGCTCCTCTGTTCATGGGGTTCTTCAGGCAAGAATACTGGAGTGGTAGCCATTCCCTTCTCCAGGGGATCTTCCCGACCCAGGGATCAAACCCTGGTCTCCCACATTGCTGGCAGATTCCTTACCATCTGAGCCACCAGGGAAGACCTTCTGTAAATCAAACTGATGTACAAAGAATTTGTCCTATCATGTTAAAATTACATTAATGCACTTTTTGGAGGAGTCATCCAAAGTTGCCTCTGCTTTTAAGTTTAATATTCTCAATTTGTGAAGAAGTGACTGTAGCCTTAGTCTTAATAAATTAAACTGTTTTTAGCTGTGATTGTTATAGTCATTAACATTTATTTAATGTTAACCATACTTTATTTTCATAATACTTACTTGAATGCAAGAGTATTGTAAACTAGCTTCTTTTCAATGAAGTTTTTAGTTCATATGCAAATCTTGTACTTGCTGCAGATCTCTCTTGCTGGTCATGCTATGCTAATAATAATAATTTCAGGGATATATTTTATTATTTGTGCTATAAAAACCACAGTTACATTTGTTTATTTTCTATGAATTTGTGTTTTTAATTACTTGAAAGATGTACATTGTTAAATGAAGCTAAAAAACTTCCCTTTTCTTCTTTCTTCTTTAGAATCGAGTTTCTTACTGGGAAATGCCCAGATTGTGGATTGGCCTGTAGTTTATAGTAATGACGGTTTTTGCAAACTCTCTGGGTATCATCGAGCTGACGTCATGCAGAAAAGTAGCACTTGCAGGTAGGTAAAATAACAGCTCAGGAATGTTTTCTAAAGTTTAACTAAATGTTGAAGGTGATTAAAAGACTTAAATTTAGACTCACTGTGATATCATAATTTGTGATAAGAAATACACAGAACTCCTGGCACAGAGCTCCTCAATTCTTGGCTTTTCTTGTGATACGTTAATGAGGTGACTTTTGGAAAGTCCTTAGATAACCTAAGGATGGGGTTGACTGCCAGAGAAATCAACCATGGTTTTAGAAGCACAACTTTTCCCCAATGTCCTGGAGAGGGGCTGGAGGTTGAATCAGTACCAGTGGCAATGATTTAATCAGTTATGACTGTGTAATGACGCTTTCATAAAAACTCAGAGGACAGAATCAGAGACCTTCTAGTTTGGGCAACATGTAGAAGAGCCAAGAGTGGCATATCTGGTGAGGGCGTGGAAGTCCCCTACCTTGCCTCTGTATCTGTTCCATGTGCCTGTTTCTGAGTTATATCCTTTTATGATAAACCAGAAGTCTGGTAAGTAAAATGTTTCTTTGAGCTCGGTGAGTTGCTCTAGCGAATTATTCAAACCAAAGGAAGAGGTCTTGGAAACCTCTGATTTATAACTGGTGCTGAAGTCTAAGGGTGGTATCATGGAAACCAATCTGAATTGGGTGGATCAGAAGCACAGCCAACACCTAGGCTTGTGCTGATGCCTGAAGTCAGCAGGAGGGCAGTCATGTGGGACATAACCCTCAATGCTCAACCTGCAGAATCTGATGCTGCCTCTGGATAGATAGCTGGAATTGGAATTCCAATTCCCCTCTCCGCCAGATTGGAATTGAGAACCTATTGACTCACATAAAACCTATAGGACAAAAATTATATTAGAATATTAAGGAGATTAAATTGTCAGTAGAAATATATAGTTTAAGAGGCACTAGTGAGAGCTTTTGCTAAGAGAAGTATTTTTGCATAGCTGTGACTTTATCAATTCATTCAATAAATAATTTTTGATCACCCTTTATGGGCCATGAACTATTCTATGTGCCAAGTGATCAATGCTGTTGTTCAGCTGCTCAGTCATGTCTGACTCTTTGCGACCCCATGACTGTAGCATGCCAGGCTTCCCTGTCCTTCACCATCTCCTAGAGCTTGCATGTTCATTGAGTCGGTGATGCCACTCAACCATCTCTTCCTCTGTTGTCCCCTTCTCCTCCTGCCTTCAATCTTTCCCAGCATCAGGGTCTTTTCTAATGATTCAGCTCTTTGCATCAGATGGCCAAAGTATTGGAGCTTCAGCATCAGACCTTCCAATAAATATTCAGGGTTGATTTCTTTTAGGATTTACTGGTTTGATCTCCTTGCAGTCCAGGCACTCTAAAGAGTCTTCTCCAACACCACAGGACTGGAGAAAAAGACTTTTGGGGGGCACAAACAAAACCTTGTGCTCACCAGGACCTACAGGAGACTGAACCAGACATGCCTGTGAGTGTCCAGGAGTCTCTGGCGAGGTGTGGGTTGACAGTGGCATGCTGCAGGGTCAGGGGCACTGAATATAACAGTCCTGGGAGCTGTGGCTTGATGGCATAGGTCCTTTTGAAGGAGGTCGCCATTACCACCATTGTGAAAGTTGTTCAGTCGTGTCCGACTCTTTGTGACTCCCTGGACTATACAGTCCATGGAATTCTCCAGGCCAGAATACTAGAGTGGGTAGCCTTTCTCTTCTGCAGGGGATCTTCCCAACTCAGGGATCGAACCCAGGTCTTCTGCATTGCAGGCAGATTCTTTTTTCTGTTGTTGTTGTTGTAGAATATCTTTCTATTTCCAGGCGTAAATTGTTGAATGAAGTAAAACAGACTGTATGACACAAATTAGCATTGCCTAACTCAGCAAAATTGGAGTTAGTTATTACGATGAATTATTATCATCCTTTATAGTCTCAATTTGCAGGCATGAGTAGCTAATTTAAAAAAAAATAATATAATTACTTTATTTTAATAATATCTGACATAGAACTTACAACAAGAGAAAAAAGATTACAACTTAAACAGAGATAATGAAACCAAGTCTACTAGCTTAGCCATCAGGGAAGCCCATTACCGCCATTACCCCTACCTTAGTTTGGCCTTAGGCCAAACTACAGGGAGGAAACACAGCCCTGCCTATCAGCAGAAAATTGGATTAAAGATTTACTGAGCATGGCCCTGCTCACCAGAGCAAGACCTAGGTTTACTGTGGTTTGGTCTGGCAGCCAGTCCCTCCCATCAGGAATCTTCCACAAGCCTCTTATCCTCATTCATCAGAGGGCAGACAGACTGAAACCACCATCACAGAAAACTAACCAAAACTGATCATGTGTATCACAGCCTTGTCTAACTCAATGAAACTATGAACCATGCAGGGCCACCCAAGATGGATGGGTCATGGTGGACAGTTCTGACAAAATGTGGTTCACTGGAGAAGGGAATGGCAAACCACCTGAGCATTCTTGCCTTGAGAACCCCATGAACTGTATGAAAGGCAAAAATGAAAAGTGATCATTGGAGCAGCATATATCAGAGACCCACTGATATCATCAGCATGTTTTGAGTTGCTAAAACTGTCTTGAACATAGTCAACAACCCTCAACCAAGTAGGACATGGTTTTAAACATTTAAAGAGATCAAGATAAAGTTCTTTCATCTTGAATAAGTCACACATACTTTTGTCATATTGGTATGCTGTACCACTGCTATTTTGTTTGACTTATGTAAAACAGAATCTGGCATTTATATTATTTATAACAATGCTTTTAAAATATTCCATATCTGTGAGCTTAAAGAGAGTATTACCAAAAAAGATCATAAAAAAGAAAAGGAAGCTCTGTATAAGGAACCAATTTAGAACTGAAAACTTTTCACAATATTTCAGTAAGACCAGATGGGATGTTTTTCCCTTGAGTTAATTTTTCTTTAACGTTCCCACTTAACTAAGTACCAAAATCATGTTATTTTAGAACTACAGGGTATATGAATTATTTCCTACTTCATATTCTTTATTTTTCAGAAGAAAAAACTTGAGGTAAAATGAGGTTAAGGGATCTGCCTAGGAAAACAATGATTGATTTTTTCCTACCTATTTTTTTCTTTCTTTTTTTCCCTACCCATTTGTGCTGCAGAACATTATATGCATGTACAGATATATATATTCTACATCTTCATGTAGGGTAGTGATTTCATATGGAGTCTAAACCTGACTATTCATGGAAATCACTTAGAGAGGTTTAGCAAAACATAGATTCTCAAACCTTACCTTAAGCCTATTGAATCAGGATCACCCCAGATGGGTAGGTGGGAGCAGGAATCAGTACTTTTAACCAGCAGCTCAGATGGTTCTGATGCTTAGTGAGCTTTAAGAAATTATCAGTTCAAACATCCTTTTCTTCCGCTTATCCTCTTCCAGTGATCCTCATTTTCTCTCTATTAAAGTCATTCTCACATCCAGCCTTCACTTCCAGGCATGAAATTGGTAAGTGGGAACAATGAAAAACGGTGGCCCCTCTTTGAGAGACTCTATTTGTTAGCATTGTTGTCTCTTGTGCCTTTTATCTGCTGGGTGGATATTAGCTCTTGGCCTAGCACTCTCATTGAGATGTGTGTTCTAAGTTCTGGGAGGCTAAGGTTTGTATGGACCATTTCTGCTTCCTTATGTCTCAGCAGGGTTTAGGTTAAATGTTATTCTATAGTTTTGAAATCACTGCATTCTAGTTAAATACAGACACAAATAATTTCAGTGAGGGTAACCTTGTAAACAAATCAAAGAATTTTACTGATTTTAATAATGACAAGTTTTAGACAGAATTAAGAAACTACACATCAGTGAGTATTTGTCTTTCCCAATCTTTCTCTCATTAGACCAGGTGTATAGAGTAAAAAATTAAATATATTCCTCAGTATGTTCCAATATTAACATTGTGATTACTCTGGACAAAGTTTCTATTTTATTTGTTTCATTTTATTTCTTCTTTTATTTCTTTCCTCCTGCATTCCATCCTCCTTCATCTTCCATAGTTATTCATTTTAGTGTATTTATTTTATGTCTTTCTAACAATTCCATTTGTAAAATAAATATGTGTACTCTTGTAATGATGTTGCTTTATGTGCATTTGTTTTTAAGGCCTGCCTAATTTATGCCATGCAGTAAAATATACAGTTTCTTGCTCTTTTCATTCACCATTATGTTCTTGAGATTTTTGTTGTTGTTGCCATATCATAATCTGTTTCATCATGTCTGACCATTTTATAGTGTTCTCAGCCTTCATCTTCGTTATCCATTTAACTAGTCTTTAATTCCAACATCTGCCACTTTGCTACTCCAGTTACTTGGAGGTACACATCCTTACAGCCATCTTGTTGTGGCCCCATGTGAGCACTTGTCTGTCACTATGCCCAGAAATAAGATTGCTGTACAGTAGAATATATGCAGAAATTGTAAATTAACTGCTGTCAGATTACCCTCTGTTTCCACTCTCATCTGCCGAGAGGGAGGGTTATAGACTTCCCTGATGGCTCAGACGGTAAAGCATCTGCCTACAATGTGGGAGACCCAGGTTGAATCCCTGGGCTGGAAAGATCTCCTGGAGAAGGAAGTGGCGATCCACTCCAGTATTCTTGCCTGGAAAATCCCATGGACGGAGGAACCTGGTAGGCTACAATCTGTGGGGTCGCAAAGAGTCGGATGTGACTGAGCAACTTCACTTTCATGTCCTTGTACTTTATAATAGCAGCTAAATTTCTAGTAAAAAAATCTGATGTGTGCCATGTACTGTCTCATTTTTATTTCAGCTAAAATTTCAAAAACTATTTTTTATGAAATTTCTGGATTCCTAGGAATTTCAAATGTTCATTTTATTATTTAATAATTGCATTTCCAAGCGTTTGGACTGTTGCTCTGTACTGAAGGACATAAAATACATTATACATTATGTGTTAGAAAGAGATTGTATGTGGGTTTTGGGGGAATGGCATTTAAAAACGTCTGATCTTATCTCAGGACCCTTATAAAGCCCTGACTTTAGAGACATACTGTCATAGTTCAGGTAAAAACCACTTCGCATTCTACTTTGGATTAATTTGAGCCTTTTAAAGGCCTGTTCTGCTTCTTTAAAAATTATTTTTATTTATTTTTACTTTTTAAGATAGATGGGTGGGAAGACCAATCATATAGGTAGGGAGGATAGGAGTAGACAGATGCATTCGAATACAATTTTTTTTTTCCCCATGGAAGGTCCATTAATAATCCTTAACCAAGCTATCAGATTGGACAATAAAGCAGAGATGTTAAATGACACTTTGTTTTCACAGGTAGTTTTATTAACACAGGGTTACCTCAGTCAACAAGAGAACATTCTGCATGATGGATATCAGTCAGTCCCTTTCCATTTGGCTGAGGGTTCTGCTTCGCACTGAGAAAAGTGCTGGAGGACAGAGTGCCTCACTGGTCATGTCACACTCCAAACATTAGAGATGCCTGATTCTAGTCCTAGTTTCCCTTAATTACATGTCATGGATTTACCTCTGATGACTCGATCTAAATCCTTTTACGCTCATATAAATTAATGGGCTGTGAAACCTTTTATGAACCATTGTAGAAAGTATGTAATGCTTTGATTTATTATGAAAATTACTTCTTTCAGATTTTGAAAGCTGTTCCTATTTATTTCTAAGTCCTTCTCCTCACTCTCTCTTAGGCTTCTTTTTGATCCTTTGACTATAGATTTCAGCCCATCCTGTGATTAACTTTCATGAGGATTTTACTTTCGTGGCTGATTCTGAGGTGGAGACCACATATTTTTTAAGTCAATTTGTGTGGTTTTGGTGATGAAGCATTTGCTAGGCTGTGAACTACAGCCTGTATGTAATATTATCCTTTATTTGTGGGGACTGAATGTTTATGTGCTTAGTTCAAGAACGTTGTTAACCCTTAGTAGATATTTCAAAATTAAATTTTATTGGAGTATAGTTGCTTTGCAATTCTGTGTTAGTTTCTACTGTACAGTGAAGTGAATCAGCTCCTGCATTGCAGTGGATTCTTTACTGTCTGAGCTACCAGGGAAGCCCTTATGCATACATATCTCCCTTCTTTTGTGAATCTTCCTCTCATTTAGGTCACCGCAGAGCACTGAGTAGAATCCCCTGAGCTACACAGTAAGTCCGCATTGTTGGCCATCGGCAGGTTACGACAGGCAGTGTTTGCGGTCAGCGTTTGTATTTTCTCAGTGCGCAGTCCCCTTTCTCCCATGGAATTCTGTCAACATGGTAGCCATCCTTCCTGTCTGGTGCCATAACGAGTCTTATTTGTGAGATTTTGATGACAGAACAAGGGATCCAAAACTAAAGTGAATCTGGATATGAAACAAAGCCACTGCTCCCTAGAAGTTTCCAGGGTAGGACGTACATGAAAGATACACTGCCAAATGCTCAGGAAAGCTGGATATGGCCCAAGCTAGCCTTCAGAAAATCTCCTCACTCCCAAGATCAGATCTTCCCACAAGTTAGTTGTGTGGCGAGATGAGTGGCCAGAGTATCCAGCAGCAGGCTGTGGGTGAATTTATACCTCACTGTCATGGGCTCACAAAGAAAGAAGACACACAAAATGAGGTGTGCATCTTTCAGACACAGCGACTCTGCCCAGTAGCAGGAATGAACTAACTCTTGCCCTCAAACTGTAAAGGATCAAGGGAGTAGGGCTGGGGCTGGAAGGGCCTTCTTCTAACCCCACCCATGAGAAGCATTCCAGTAATAATTCAGCGATTGTACAGTACATTATAATTTATCACCTCATGTACATTATCCTTTTTAATTCTCACTGTCTGAGTTATAGTAACATTATCATCCCTGGTGGCTCAGAAGGTGAAGAATCTGTTTGCAGGGAAGGAAACCCCAGTTTGATTTCTGGATAGGGAAGATCTCCTGGAGAAGGGAATGGTTACCCACTCCCATGTTCTTGCCTGGCAAATGCCACGGACAGAGGAGTCTGGTAGGTTACAGTCCATGGGGTCACAAAGAGTTGGACATGACTGAGCAATTAACATTTTCACTTTTCATGGATGAAAGAACTAAGAGTCAGAGAAGTTAAACGACTTGGCCATGGATCATACAGTTTATAAGTGGTCCTCTAAGTGAAATGGTCCTGTTATATCATGGCTGCTCCCTATTATAGCAGGGGTAGATTGCTTCCGTGTATCTAATTTTATTTTCTGTCCAATAAGACAACAGTGCAGTTGTGGAAGTCACTTATCATTACTGAAGGGGAGTTTGGTGATCCAATAGAGTAATTTGAAGTTCTTAGTATTCCCATTATATATTCCTGGAGGATAGTTAATAAGATACACAAAAGCTGTATAAAATTATTTTATAGATATTTGGTTTCTAGGTCTGATGATTAACATTTCTAAATCTTGTTTCCATTCAAATACCATGAACCACTCAAAAGACTGCATTGAGCTTCAGCCATATGGAGTCAGGTTGTAGGAAACCTCGGTAAAGAAATTCAGCGTTTACACATGAGGAAAGCTGAGAAAGTAAGCAAATGCCCATAGTATATGCAGAAGCACTGGTTTAGTCATTTTGGTTTGGACAGTGCTGGGTGGAAATACTTTCAAAATTTGAATTAATTTCCAGAACACTTGCCTTGGAAGAACGGATAATACATTTCAGACATTCTTTTGGGTCATCTTGAAATACCTTTTACTATTGAACTGCTGCATGTTACTGCTTCAATATGTGTCCTGTCACTGGAAATACATAGTTTAATAAGCTTAAAATAAAAATATGAGTGAAACAATATAAGATATAAAATATTGTTTTTGAAAAATTATTCAGAGTATAATAATCTGGGATTTTTTTTCCTTAAAATGCCCCTATTTTTCTTAAAACAAGCTATTTTAGCATTGGGAGAGCTAAAGAGGAATGGATTATAGAATTTTCAG
This sequence comes from Antilocapra americana, assembly GCA_007570785.1. Classification (NCBI taxonomy): domain Eukaryota; kingdom Metazoa; phylum Chordata; class Mammalia; order Artiodactyla; family Antilocapridae; genus Antilocapra; species Antilocapra americana. Next base: position 10,896,698 of record ML664174.1, read on the forward strand.
AGTTTATTTGAGAAACTGCTCATTTTCACCTTCTCTTTAGCTTTAGAATTTTATCTGAATCAAACTTGTGTTGTATTTCTTCTTAAGTGTTACTGTTACATCAGTTTCCAAGATAGTTTCTTTGATTTTTCTTCTTTGAGTTGTAATTTGTCTTTAATCCTATTAATTTTTCACCAGTTTTATTCTAGTTCCTTGTTATATTTTAGATGATTTCTTTTTCATGTTTTTTTTGTTGGCCAGTTGTGAATATTGTGTTTTGATTTATTGAACCATAGACTCTGACATTTAGTAATAGAAATAAATGCCTTTTCTTTTCTTAAAGGCTACAAACATTAGTAGTTTAATTACTCATATCACCCCCCCTTTTTTTTGGTGTGTGTTTTAATGTTTTCTCTTTAGTAGAGTCTTTAGATGAAAAATATTAATCAATAATAAAAAATACTAGCAGTATTAAACTAGTGTTTTGTTTTGGTGGAGGAAAGGAGGGTGACTTTGTTCCCTTTAACTGAGGAATTCTAATTTAATTGTGATGCCCTCAGGAGATTTTCATAAAACTCACATGATGGTAAGTCAGGCTTTGACAGGAACAGTGGCTTTTCAATGCCCTCTGAAGCATCATGGGCTAGTCTGGCTGTAAGATTATGGAGTTAGAACCTGTCATCCTATTCTAAGATTTTCTTGCTTATTTTACTATTATAATGACAACTAACTATTCTTTTTTAATAAAAAATAAAAGTAATTGAAAATTCAGGATACAGATTGGAGAACATTTGGTTGGCCTCATCTATCAGTGGGCTTCCCTGGTGGCTCAGACAGTAAAGAACCTGCCTGCAGTGTAGGATTTGATCCTGGGGTTCAAAAGATTCCCTGTAGAAGAGAATGGCTACCCACTCCAATGTTCTTGCCTAGAGAATTCCATGGACAGAGGAGCCTGGGGGGCTACAGTCCATGGGAGTCACAAAAAGTCAGACACGACTGAGCTACTAACACTTTCAGTTTCATCTAGCAGTACTTTCTTAGAATTTTAGCTGCTCAGGTGGGTGTCACCAAAGATGGGTCGTTACTCTGTAATTTTTAGTTGTGATATGGTATCATTGTTGAATCCTGCTAGTTTTGCTGGTTCTTGCTAACAAACTATGCCTTTCATGTAAACTTTCTAGATTGAGATATTCAGGAGCAGATTTCCTATGAAGATAAAAAAAAACCTTAACCTTCATGCCTTTCCATGAATGCATGGCTTTCAAGGCTCTGTACTTAATTTTGTTTTATAAATTTAGCAATCTGCTCTTTAAAGAGGGCCTCTAAAACTGTGTAAGCTTCAGGCCCCACCACACTTGGATATACTGCTGGCTAATAAGAAAAGCAATGACAAAAAAAAAAAAAGAAAAGCAATGACAAAAATATACTTAAGGCTTCAAAAACTTAGTCAAGTCACACATATTTTTCCTGGTGGAAGAAATGACCTGGACAACCATAGCAACTAGTAGAACTAGGTATTAGAAACCAGATGCACAAAGAATAGTTTTAGAGTCTTGTACTCCTTTGACTGAGTTCTCTTTTGTAAATTTGCAGACTTTTGATGAAGTTCTCTTAGAAAAAATAGATAATTTCTTTTTCTTTTGTTGTTGGTAGAAAGATTCTTATATTTTATTTTATTTTTTTTCTCCCTTTTATTGTTTTTGCCATACAATGTCATGATATCACCATGGGTTTACATATGTTCCCCCTCCAGAAACCCCTCCCTCTCCCCTCCCTCCTCCCTCCCCCCCGGGAAATCTCGATGCACCAGCCCCGAGAATCAATCCTGGGTTGGCGATTGATTAGACATATGATAATTAACATGTTTCAGTGACATTCTCCCATATCATCCCACCCTTTCCCTCATCCACAGAGTCCACGAGTCTATTCTATACATCTGCATTCCTTTTGCTGTCTCGCATGTTGGGTTCTCGTTACTGTCTTTCTAAATTCCATATATATGTGTTAATATACTGTATTGTTGTTTTTGCTTCTGGCTTACTTCACTCTGGATAATGGGCTCCAGTTCGGTCCATCTGAGTAGAATTGATTCAAATGAATTTTTTTTTAATGCTGAGTAATATTCCATTGTGTATATGTAATAAACGACCCAATCAAAAAGTGGGCCAAAGAACTTAACAGACATTTCTCCAAAGAAGACATAAAAATGGCTAACAAACACATGAAAAGATGTTCAACATCACTCATTATCAGAGAAATGCAAATCAAAACCACAATGAGGTATCACTTTACACCAGTCAGAATGGCTGTAATCCAAAAGTCTACAAGCAATAAATGCTGGAGAGGATGTGGAGAAAAGGGAACTCTCCTACACTGTTGGTGGGAATGCAAACTAGTACAGCCACTATGGAAAACAGTGTGGAGGTTCCTTAAAAAGCTGCAAATAGTCCGGCCATATGACCCAGCAATCCCACTGCTGGTCATATACACCGAGGAAACCAGAATTGAAAAAATAGATAATTTCAAATGTTAGGAAATGTTTGTGAAATGTAGAAGTTTACTGTTTGACCTCTGTTTTTATGTTCTTCTAGCCATAGTAATAACATACATCTCCTTCAGTTTCTCTTCTTTATTTCCCTTCCATTAGGTCTACTTGTACGTATTTCAAATAATCCTCATTAGTAACGAGAATGCCAATTCAATAACGCATGTAATACTGAATCTTAACATTTAATTGTAGTATGTGAATGTGAAAAAGACTATACAAGCTGACAGCATGTCGTGTGATCTTCATACTCAATGAAAAAGTATGATTGTTCTGTGACCTTTAACAATGTTTGTCAAAACATTAAAAAAAAAAAAACAACTTTCTTTTGGTTTTAAGTGCAGGGAAATGAAAATAATAGTAACACTAATATTAATTTAGTACATTATTTAGTGATCTATAACATTAGAAACATTGAGATTAAAGTGTTTCATTTCTTTGCAAAAACCTATCGTGCGCCATTTGAACAGTTCTTGCATTCTTGCAATATATTTTATGATATGAAGGGAACATTTTTTCTACTTCTTAGCAAACAATATACTCTTTTTTAAGTTTGAATCCTCTTTAACTTTATCCTTTTACTTTCAGTACTGTGAATTGCTTCCTAGTACTCCTTTAATGTGAAGGTTTTTTTTTTTTTTAAATGGTATTATGTCCTCTGGGAAACGTTGGTCTTTTTTACAACAATCCTTTTCCTGATTTATGTTGATAGATTTGTCCTCACTAGGTTCCTCTTGTTGCGTATTTCAAGTCTCTCAAGTACAGCAGTGTCAACATCCCACCATTCTTTTAGAAGAAATAACTTCTTTTATGTTTAATTCGAATTTCACCTCTACTCTGATCACTTTACATTTCTTTGGTGGACTTTAATCTTGATGATGAATTTCTGCTTTTATTTGTCCATTTTTGAAAAATGTCCCATGAGTGTACCACTGAGAGACAAAGAGGCAACACAGCTACACAATTTACTGCCTATGCATGAGCTGAAAAGTAGATGAACTGTAATTCTGACAGGTTTTAAGCAAGTAGTGAAATTGATCACTGATTGTTATGTGTACCTGTTATTCATGACTTGTAGACTGATGAGCTAGCAGCAAAGTTTATGCTTTATGGTATCAATCATAGTTAATATACTATGAAAACCAAAATTTGAACTGTGTTGTTGGGAAACTGGTATTATTTAACAAAAGGATTGCTTAAGTAACTAAAATTGATGCATACTGGACTTGTGTAAAGTAAGGACTGTTTCTCTTTCTTACTCTTTCTCACTGTATGTTCAAAATCACTTAAACAGCTAGCTTCTAGCAAGAGTTTAATAGTCATGATTAAAACATGGTTTAAATATTTTAGTTCATTTTGTGGGAGCAATTTATTTTGTAACTAAATTTGAATACTTAATTAAAAAAAGACAAGTATATGATTTTATATAGCATTTGAAAAGCAACCCTAAACTGAAATGGATTCTTTTTTTTTTTTTTCCTTCCAGTTTTATGTATGGAGAATTGACTGACAAAAAAACCATTGAGAAAGTCAGGCAGACTTTTGACAACTACGAGTCAAACTGCTTTGAAGTTCTTTTGTACAAGAAAAACAGTAGGTATCTAAGTCATCAATAAGATGTGTCAATTCCTTATTAATATTACATATTGGTAAGTGGTAGCTAAGTTATAATGGAGAGAGAATATAAAAGATTTATTGCTTCTCTTGGCAGGAGGTATTTGTAAAAATTAGATAGCAAAATTAATAAATAATGCTTATGAAAAGCAAACTTTTGAGGAATGTAAGAAAAATATAATGCATTTTGAATGTGATTTCTTTTGTGTGTCAGATGGCAGGTTGTTTTGTGATTAATACCCATGGTAAAGATCCTATAGTTATGGACAGCAGCTAAAAATGACTGAGAAATTCGTTCATTTCTTCTTAAAGTTAAAGGGAAAGTGGATTGTTATCAGTGAGTATGTTATCTTTCAACATATACATAGATGACATGTGAGTGTATGGTATCTACTTGAGGTGAATCTTTAGCTATATGGCTGTTTGCCAGACCAGACTGAGTGCCTTTCACATCTGGTAACTTTGTATTGATTGTATATGCTGTTGTCTAATGATGGGAGGTATGAGTGGTCAGTTGTCCATTATATAATCACATAATGCCTCATGAATATGGGTCTTAGGTAATTATGGATGACTTTGATGAGATTCTCCAGTAGGAACTGACAAACAAAAAACCAACTAATACACTCATCAACCAAGTCTCCTTTCTAATTTTTTTTCTATGAATAGTCACTATTTTATTTCTTTTTTGTTGCATTTCCAAATGGGCCTTTTTTTTTTTTTTAAAGAACAGTCATTGCATGAGTCAACTTATTTAGTGTTAATGGTTAAATGATAGCAAAGCCAATGATTATCTTTAGTGAAAATTGATGGTTCCTAAATTCTTCCCCAGTTCAGGAAGCATTCTAGCTTCAACAGGAAATGCTTGTACCAAGTTTAGTCCTGGTTGGGTTTTGTGAACCATAGTTTATCCTCTCCATTGTACCATAAGCATTTGTTCTCTATTGAATATTTAGGTTTTCTTTGTATTAAAAGGCCGTCATAGGGATAAATACAACCATAGGCGTTGCTTCACATTAGTAGTGAAGTTCCCATTGCCAGGTGCTACTGGCAATGGAAGAATTAGTTTCAGTGGTTTTACCTAAGGGATGTTCTATCATCTTATCTTTCATTTTAGAATCAAAACTGAAAATATATTTCTTTTTGACATCATATCCAAATGTCTATTGGCTTGTCAACTAGAGAACAGTCCATTCTGAATAATCAGCTCTGTCTTCTACAAGAGAAAAGCCAGTTTCTAGGTGCTTTCTGGGCTTTTTTTTTTTTACTAGATCCAAACACATACCGATATCTTGTAGCCAAAATTTGTATGCCAAAATTCCCTTTCTTTCTTTCTTTCTTTCTTTTTTGCCTCACCCCAAGGGAGGATCTTAATTCCCTCACCAGGGATTGACCTGTGGCCCTGCAGTGAAAATGCAGAGTCCTAACCACTGGGCCACCAGGGAATACCCCCTTTCATTTTTATACAGGGTTGTTACCCCTTGAATGACTTCAATATATACCTCAAGTTTAGCAAATGATTTAACATTATTCCATATTACTAAGGTCATTTTAGGGGCTTCCCTGATAGCTCAGTTGGTAAAGAATCTGCCTGCAATGTAGGAGACCCTGATTTGATTCCTGGGTTGGGAAGATCCGCTGAAGAAGAGATAGGCTACCCACTCCAGTATTCTTGGGCTTCCCTGGTGGCTCAGCTGGTAAAGAATTCACCTGCAATGCGGGAGACCTGGGTTTGATCCCTGGGCTGGGAAGATACCCTGGAAAAGGGAAAGGTTACCCCCTCCAGTATTCTGGCCTGGAGAATTCCATGGACTGTACAGCTCATGGGCTCGCAGAGAGTTAGATGCGACTGAGTGACTTTTACTTCACTAACGTCATTTTTACCCTGAGACTTGAACAGAACAATCCTTTTTTCTGATTTTAAAGCTTCAAAGCCAGATCTATAGTTTCTGATTTTCTCAAAAATACCTTGTGGAAATTTTGTTTAGATCTTTTAAATCATGTTAGCAATAACTTTAATATTTCATTTCTAAGAGTTTCCTATGAAGGTAGTTTGGATAGTTTGCTTTATTTTAATAGCTTGTAATAATTGTCTGGCCCTTGTTCAGGCCTATCTGGTTCTTTTCAGATAACTTATATATGCATAGTTGTCTGTTTGGAGTCAGTAGGAGTTTTGGCAGAAACTCCTGTCATTTCTGGATAGTACCTGCATTGAGTTTTTTCCTTAATATGAAGAATAGATATTGTCCATACACTGTAATGGAGTTCTACTATACTTAAAAGCAGCTTTAAAAAAATCTTGTAAATAGTTAGCTAAAGGCTTCTGAACATCAGCTGAAAGAAGTGTGCTCTTATGATGTCTTTTAATGTTAGAAAAATTCACGTGTCTGTAGAGAACTGTTTTGGGAATGCCAAAGTCTTGGCCTGAATGCCAAGTCCTCCCAACACTTCCATTAAACAATTAGCTAAACACCATTTGCAAATGGGGAGATTGAGATATCTGATTTAATATGTATCACAATTGACATTTCAGTTTGCAACCTCAATTCTTTAGGTCCATTGCTCTGATTATAGCGGGTTGCTTATACTGTTGAAAAAAAAAAGCAGTGGCTCTGGGAGGATGACTGAAAATGGATCTTTCTGTTTACACCAAGGCAGAACTGTGATAGCTAGGACAACTCCAAACAATCAATGCCAGGGTACTGCCTTGAGTTTCCAGCAGCTACAGGTCTCTCTACCTAACCCTCCCAGACTTTCCATCACCTGGAACTTCAGATCCAGAATATAGATATTCACCAGCCATGCAGCAAAACCTCAGCCTCCTTGGAGATGTCTGAGCCTGTGACTAAACTTGAAAAAGGTATACTGTGATTTCTGAAAGCGATTTTAACAACAGCTCTGACTCAATGCCGAAATTTGAAAAGTTGCTGTTTTCCTTGGAAGGTCTGAGCTGTAACATCATCTCTTTCTGTTTAGATTTCTAGCAGACCTTGGAAAACGACTTATTTTTAATGCCCTTTTCTCTCTGTTTATGACCTGCTGCCTCAAGCTCACTGTGTTGGAACAGCCATAGGCCATGTATCTGCGAGCGTCTGGGTCTGGTGATTTGTCAAACTGTGCACATCACTCACAGTTCACGGACATGCAGTGTAAAATAAGAAGCAGAAAACAAAGAACAAGACTTTCTGGGAGATGGTGGGATTGTTTTTGAGGTCCCTGTCTCATCTTGTAATCATTTTGGAGAAGGCTATGTCCTTCTGTAGCCTCCCTGGGATTGCCAAGGACCTGGTTGTCAGAACTGAATATTTATAAAAAGCTCTTCTCTGGAATTTTTTGACTTCTAGCATCTGGTAGTCAAGTCACCTATTCTGTGTAAATGGCAAATTCTCCTTTATGGTGATATTATCACCAGACAATTTTTGATCACAGATATGGAGATGCTTCTTATGGGTTTTCATTGAAAGTCACTAATAGGCTATCGACTTTCCTCTAAAGATTAAATATTAACAGCTGCATATCTCATTCCCCAAATCCTAAACCTGACAAAAGACCATGTCTTTAAAATAGAATATTCAGAGAGGCTTTACTGCACCGTGGCTTGGAAACACTATAATGGAAAATGCATCATTTTGATCATGATGGAAAATTCCCTCAGTGTTTTATCATTTAGTGAGTAATTACTCCTTTGAAGGCATTTCTTGTGTCTTCAAATATTTATTATTTGGTGTTATGCCAGTTTCTGATTTGTCCAAATCCTAAGGCTTGAATACTTCCGATGTCTGCAGGAGCTCGTGTTTGAAGATCACTGTGACAGAGTCCAGGCTCATGCTTTGAGCAAGGGAGGTTGGAAGCAGTGTCTCATGATGTCTGAGACTTTCAAGGCCTGGGGACGTTTTTTTCTTTAACACTGCCTTAAAGTCTTCAGATATAGCTTTGTGTACATCAGGCTTGTAGTACTGCTGACATCCTATCTCTCTGATGTGGGAATGTGGTCAGAGCTGAAGAGTTTAAGTCTGTTTGACTGATGAGAGAACCTTGAAGTAGAAACAGCACTTCAAAAGTTCCTGCAAGAGAAATACTTATCAAAGCATCAGGTACTGATGTTGAAGTTGACCGGAAACACTTCTTGAAGTAACATGGAGAAGCACATAGGAATGCTCACGCTTGGTGAGAATATGGAAGGGAGTTGGTGAAAGCAGCAGTGGTGTAGAGACCCAGATCTAAAGGTGACACTGAAAGAAAAGTGGAAGTGTTAGTCCCTCAGTCATGTCCAACTCTTTGTGACCCGAGACTGTAGCTCACCAGGCTCACCTCTGTCCATGGAAATTTCTAGGCAAGAATACAGGAATGGGTAGCCATTCCTTTCTCCAGGGGATCTTCCTGACCCAGGGATCCAACCCAGGCCTCCTTCACTGCAGGCAGATTCTTTACCATCTGAGCCACCAGGAAGCCCCATCAACAATACTTAAATAGCAAGACTGCCTTTATTCCACTACATTATGAAATGATGCCCTGTGCTTTATTTTCAAACTTTGATATTTTGAGTTGAAAAACATATTCATTAATTTTTGAGCAACTGGTAGTTGATATAAAATGAAAATTTTACTGATTCTTTTCAGTAATTAAAATACTGTTGTTTTGGTGCTGATTCTTGGCATAGTAGTTTGTGGCTGAAGGAGGGAAAGCAGGAGACCAAATCATTGTGGTGGCTGCATCACACTCTGTTGTCCTTTCTCTCTTTTACAGGAACCCCTGTTTGGTTTTATATGCAAATTGCACCAATAAGAAACGAACATGAAAAGGTGGTTTTGTTCCTATGCACTTTCAAGGATATTACGTTGTTCAAACAGCCAATAGAGGATGATTCAACAAAAGGTAATTTTCAAAGGAATTACCATACTTAAGGATTAGCCTGTCATTTAAATATAGTATTGTTATTTTAACAATGTCCATGGGTTGAACTTTTAAAACAAAATTTTACTATGTGGCCTCTCTTTGGCTTTATATTTATTCTAGTAATTGTCCAGAATCAATTTTATTCAATCATATTATTTGAATGGAAATAGGACATTGAAATATTAGATGGTTAGCTTAAATGATTATAAGAGAAATTGAGATGAGCTATAAGGAAGAGATTTCATGGAGCATTATAAATTTTGAATCAATATGGGAATTTCAACAACTTCTATCATACTGAGACTTAGAAACAAAAAGTATAACAGCTTGTGGGGTTGTTTGGTGAAGTCCTACTGGAGCACAGTTGATTAGTTGATTAAATTTTGTTATATTGATTAGAGCATGAATAGTTGACTTTTTCAGGCTACTTTTCTTCCTTTATTTAGTTGTAGATTCTCTTGGGTAGATGTTGTTTAATTATGTAAAGAACAGTTTTGTCATCCAGAAAGCAGTTGGCAAAATGCAAACATTCTGATTGGCGTTCTATTGACTATAATATTCAGAGAGACTACTATAGAAGACGTTTGTGAGTGATATGTGCTTCTATCCCCTTTTATATGTAATTTACTCTCTTTTATTCTCTCTAATTATTTTTAAATTAGAAACTGATGTCATATAAGTGAAGAATTTTAAATACCCTTAGAAGAAGTTTTTACGAAATGGCATTTTTAATGATCTCTTAGGAGACTAAAAATGGAATGTTTCTTTACATTTAGCAAACATTGCCTTTATTTTACCTCTTTAAAAAAAACTGGCACAGCAATTTTAATCTTGTCAACTGTAATCAAAATCAGAGAAAAATTACATGTATATATATACATATATCATATATGTACACTCATGTATGTGTGTGTATGCTCAGTTTCTGTTTAGTGTCAAATTGCAAGAGGAAAATTTTATGAAGTGCAGACCATTTAAAGTATGACAGAGAGCAATTCATTGCGACTGTTTCTGAAAATGTGTATATAAAATCATCTGGAAGTTCAAATAAAGTATTCACTTTTCAGCTTGTACTACCTGTTGCTCTGATTTTACTTGTAGACCTAGTATCTAGGAAGTTTAGGATATATTGTAATACGAGTTTTAATAGAATAATTTTCTAACAGTGTTTAGGTTTATTGCCCCTTTGTTTTGAAATTCAAGGTGCTCCATCCAATAGTAGCAGAATGCATATTCTTCTCAAATTACCTGGAGCATCACTAGATTGATGATATTCTGGCCATAAAACACGCTTTAAAAGAGTATAAGTCTTGCAAGGTATGTTCTCAGATCACAATGGAGTAAAGCCAGGAATCAATGAGAGGAAGACAGGTAGAAAAGCCCCAAATATTTGGAAATTAACAGATTTCTAAATACCTGACAGGTCAAAGAAGAAGTCTTAAGATAAATTATAAAAATATTTTGAAGTAAATGAAGATTTAAATCTGACATATCAAGTTTCTGTGATGTAGTAAAAGCAGTGCTTAAAGGGAAATGTATATCATATATTTGAAATGAAGAAAGATATGAAACTAAATACCTAAGCTTTCACCTTAGGCAACTAGACAAAAAAGAGTAATTTAAACCAAAGCAAGCTGAAGACAAGAAGTAATAAACCTTAGAGTGGAAATCAATGAAATAGAAAAAAATTAGAGAGAATCACTGCAACCCAAAAGCTGATTCTTGGAAAAGAATGTTAAAGTTAGCAAACCTCTAGCCAGGATAACCAAGAAAAAGGGAGAAGGCACAAATTACCATTACCAGAAATTAAAGGAGGGCCATCCCATGAGCATAAAAGCATGTAAAGAAATACTTTGAATGACTTGATAGTCACTGAGTCAATAACTTAGTTAAAATGGACCACTTACTTGAAAGACACAAACTACCAAAACCCATGGTAGGAGGAATAGATAACCTGAATTGTCCTATATCTATTAAATAAGTTAATAATTAATAAAGTTCCAAAATAAGAAGTGCAGAGAGTTTCATTGGTGAATTCAGTCTCTTCCAGAAAACTGTGGTAGAGAAAACTCTTGTTACTCATTCTATGAGGCCAGTTGTTCCATCATACCAAAACTAGAAAAATATATTACAGACCAACATTTCTCATGAATGTAGATATAAAAATCCTCAACAAAAATAGACGGCGAGGATGTGTTAAAAGAATTACACTTAATGACTAAGTGGAATTTATTTCACCTGGAAAGATGTTTCAAAATTCAAAAGCCTATCAATCTCATTCATAGTACTGATATAAGGTTAAAGAAGAAAATTGATTTGATCATATCAGTTGGCATAAAGAAAGCATTTTGCCATACCGAAATGTTGTTCATGATAAAAACTCTCAGCAAAGTAGGAATAGAGAACTTCCTTAACTTGACAAGAAACATTTATGAAAAACCTACAGCTAACAGCTGTCTGTATCTTAAAGTGCCATATATATATTTTTTAATTTTTATTTTATGCTAAAGTAGAGTTGATTACCTATGTTGTGTTATTAATAGTTTCAGGTGTACAGCAAAGTGATACATATACATGTGTCTATTCTTTTTCAAATTCTTTTCCCATTTAGTTTATTACAAAGTATTGGGCAGAGTTCCCTATGCTATACAGTAGGTCCTTATTGGTTATTATTTTAAATATAGCAACGTGCACATGTCAATCTCCCAATCTGTCCCTCCCTCTACCCTTTCCCCCTGGTAACCACAAGTTTGTTCTCTAATCTGTTAGTCTGTTTCTGTTTTGTATATATTTGTTTGTATCATTTTTCAAACATTCTGCATGTAAGCAATATCTTATGATATTTGTCTTTCTCTCTGACTTACTTCACTTATTTTGATAATCTCCAGGTCTATCCATGTTGCTGCAGATGGCATTATTTCATTCTTTTGAATGACTGAGTTATATTCATACACACACATATATACATACCCCGCATCTTTATTCATTCATCTCTTGATGGACTTTTAGGTTGCTTTCATGTCCTGGCAATTGTAAATGGTGCTGCAATGAACATTACAGTACACATATCCTTTTGAACCATGTTTTACTTGTGATAAATGCTCAGGTGTGGGATTGCTGGGCTATATGGTAGCTCTATCTTTAGTTTTTTAAGGAATCTCCATACTGTTTTCCATAGTGGCTGCACCAATTTACATTCCCAGTGACAGTATAGGAGAGTTGCCTTTTCTCCCCACCTTTGCTTGTATTTATTGTTTGTAGACTTTGATGAAGGTTGTTCTGACAAGTGTGAGGTGACATATCATTATAGTTTTGATTTGTTTTTCTCTTATAATAATTAGTGATGTTGAACATCTTGGCCATCTGTATATCTTCTCTGGAGAAATATCTATTCTTGTCTTCTGCCTATTTTTTGATTGGATTGTTTGTTTTTTAATATTGGGCTTCAGTGAATTGTACTTGTGACCCAACATATTCTCCAGGTGAATTTTCTTGCCTTCAGACATGAATGATAGCCAGACTGAGTAGAAAACCACAGACTTTTCCCCTCAAAAATATTTATACATTTTTAACTTTCATATTTAATGGTTATTGATTTTCTTATTCACTTTAACTGACTTCATGGCACAGCTAAAGTTGGCCAAGAAAAGTACAGTAGTTTCTCACAGGTTTGACCTGCTGAACATTAAAGGTGGTATCTGTTTATGGAAATGAAAAGTTGGCAGCATTTTACAATGAGGTTGGGAGAAAGGGTGCTAATATTGAAAGACTGACCTTTATTTCTCAAGTTAATAGCTCTCCATTTATCTGCCTCCACCTCCATCTCTGCATCCTTTCATCAGACTCATAGAGCTCTTTCTCTTTTAAGCGCATTATTTTATTCTTACAAAAATGAACTCCATTTAAATAGACTTGAGACAACTCAGACCACTTGATTTTTTAGTAATGTGTTTGATAGACCTGTAAATTAAAATTTATAGGGAAAATCAAACCTCATTGTGAAAACTTTAGAGTAAAATCTCTCTTTCCAAACCAGAATTTGCAGTGGAAGAGCTTATTTTAAATAGATTTTTATTGAGATTCCTCCACACCTTTCAAATACATAACAGATTTCTAAAAAAGTATTGCACAATGTAACTGTGAATGGCGTATATGAGCTTCTTTCTATTATTCATGTGAGTTGTAAATTTAATATGAAAAATTCAATAGAGCTAAAATATTTATGCCATTAAGCAGTCATCCTGCTATCCCTATGAAGCTAGCATATCAGAAAGTATATTTTGAAAACTTAGCACAAAAATGCATCTTTCAAGTTTTTAGTTTGAGCAAAGGGGACCATAGAACTTTTGGGAAAGAGCAGATGAAATTTCATGATAACACCAGAGTGTCAATCTGATTCAAGTATAGAACATTGACCATGGAGGCAGCAATCTTATTTTTTTTATTGGAATATAAATGCTTTGCATTTTGTGCTAGTTTCTGCTGTACGATCAAGAGAATCAGTCATATGCATACATACATCCCTTCCCTCTTGGAGCTCCCTCCCACAGCCTCCTCTCACCTCTCTAGTTAATCTCAGAACACCTTGCTGACCTTGTGCTTATAGCAGCTTCTCACAAACTATCTATTTAACAGATGGTGATGTATATATGTTAATCCTAATCTCTCTCTCTCTTCATCCCACCCTGCCCCTCCCTGCATCATGCCCACATGTCCATTCTCTATGTCTGCATCTCTCTTCTTGCCTTGAAAATAGGTTCATCTGTACCATTTTTCTTGATTCTACATACATAGTAATCTTACTTTAGATTCAGCCTTGGGCATCAGAGTTACTTAACATGATCCTTTTGTGACTCTTTTAGGAGTATTTTTTCTTTTTGTTTATCTTATTTATTTATTTTTCCCTAGCCAAGCATGCTGACTGGGCACACAGTATGGTGCTGGCACTATTAACTAGGTCTTGGAGATACAAAGTTCCTTCCATCATATCCTCATGGGGAGAGGGGTGGTGAGACAAACAAATAGATATATAATGGAAGCTTTCTTCTGATTACTCTTATTTTCTCAGTAAAAGAGGAAACATAGTTATCAACAAAGAATAAGGATAGTGAGGAGGTAAGGAGGAGTCTAAGGGGAGAGGAGGAGGAGAAGGAGCTATGAAACCGTTGTGTAGAGAGTGGAGCAGTGGAGCAGCATTAAGGTTCATGTGAGACTTGTGATCATATATTTCGTTAGTATCTATGAACATGATTGTGTATTTGCTCCACCCTAGTATAGTCAAAAGTGTGTAGATGGTGCAGTAGGTGAGTTGGATCTAACCAGAGTTGGGATTTGGTTAGGTGAGCAAGATGAAAAGAATCAGGGAGCTCAAGGATCAGGGAGAAGGGATCAAGGAGCTCAGGATATTTGCAACAGAGTAGGTTGAAGGTGTTTGCAAAAATTTGAAGCAATACTTAGATAATAAAAGCTTGGCTGGGGATGTAGAAAATAGTGTTTTTAGATGCAAAACAAACAAGTGAATCCACACATAGGAAAGCCAGGATATAACTTTTATAAAAATTTGTAGAACAAGGCCATTTTACCTTTTTTAATGTGGAAAAGGGGCAGTGATTGGAACAAAGGCCCATATCTTTTGAGAATGTGACAAAATTGATTGGAATTGATATCAGTCTCCTTTGGCTCATATTGGTATTTTTACCAAGAAAGTTGGACATATAGGTCAAAAACCTGAGTAAATTGGCTAACTGTGAATTGTACTTCTAAGTTGTATCTGGAATGGTAACTAGAGTGTAATGGTCGCACTTCCTATGATCACCAAAACTTCATTCTAGATGAATTTCTGCCTTTAAAACGAATGGGACTGAGTGATGTCAACTTATATATACATGATGGGTGGTAACAGAAACTGTTGAAGGGGAAGAAACCAGTCTTGATGAAGCAGTTAATATGTGTCAGGAGCTTTGTATTCTTTATAGCTCATCCCTATAATTCTGAAAATGAGTGTTATTATCTCCATTTTACTGTTGAAGATTCTGGCACTCAAAGTCTGACTGATTTTCGATCCAGTGTTCTCTCTATTGGACCATGCTGCCTTATGCCTTTCCAGTGGATACTTATTGGTGTTTGGCCACTTTAAACCCTCTGCTCTCCTTTTTCCCTACAAAGATGAAGCACAGATTGAGAACAGTCTGAATCTGAAAGGATCGTCCTGTTTTGAATCAACAGAATTTACTGATGATAATTCAAGGAGGGAAAAGTGTTTTTGTTATCTTTTGTTTCTGATACTGAAGTCCTGGAACTGTTGCTCAGATTATCAGTCAGTGGTACCTGATACATCATTTATAATTATACAAAGGGGAAAAATTACAGCCAAGAAATCCATTCTGTTGATTATCCATATGTGTTCTAAAAGCGATGGTTCAAATCTTTGCCCATTTATACAGTACAGTATTTTCAAACAGATTCAAAAACTGCCAAGACACTTAACAGTGTGAAATATCCTGTGCCAAACAGTTATGGCATCTTTGTGCCAATAATTGAGACAAAAAAAGTTCCTGTAGAATGAAAATAACAGCAAAAATAGCAGCCTTCCCCTTGTAGGAAGCCAATGGTTTTCTTTAGAGAGGAAACAACAGATGAAATATGAGTAATTATACCATGTAGTCTCTTTGGCCAAGAGTATAATTGTTTACCTAAGCTTTTTTCTTATAGATTAGAATCTTGTGTTGCAGTCTAGTAGACTGATTGAACTGCCTCTCTGACTTCCTTTTATTTTTAAGATTAGGCAGTCCATGACAAAGAGGTTAATTGCAACCCAATAGAGCTAAACTAATGTTTTATTAAGAAGGAGTTGGCATCCTAAGCTTTTAGGAGAACAAATGTTCTCATAATGCCATGAACAACTTATAGAGCAAGTATTAGGATCTTCATATTTAGCTGTCTGTTCACATTACCCCATATCGACCACATCTAAGTAACATCAGCAAACTGTGCTGAATAATCAGTCACACCAGTTAGGTCTCAGTAAAGGTGAAATCAGTAAATGTATCACTGGGGAATGTTAGAACTGCTGATATGCCTTTTTTCCCCTCTGACCTAGACAGTGTGACTGCTTAACTTTTCCAAATTTTGACTGTTTATTGGGGGCTGCTGACAGATCAAATGAACTAATTCATCTAATCACACAGGTAATTCCAGATGTATCCAAGAGTGCAAAGGTATAAGAATAAGGAAATTCACTGTGGCGTTGTTAGTGATAGTGAAAAATCTAGAAGCCACTTAAATGTTCATAAGTAAAATATATATATGATCAGAAAAGAGCAAATGCCTAATTCTCTGAGATAATAAAGGTACAGGCAGGAATCAGTTACCATGGTTGGGTGGAACTTGAGATGGAGGGAACAGAAGGGAGGTTGAAGGCTGTTGTGTTTCGTCTTCTGTTTTTTCAGTAATATATTTGATAAGGTAATCTGCTGAGAGTGAGGGCAGAGGGACAGCATAAAGAAAATAATGCTGTTTAGAACTGAGGACTGCAAGAAAGCTCTCACCAGAGACAAAAGATCACTGAGCAATTTAGGGAGTACATCTTTGAGTGCTCCCTTTGATTTAAATGTGAATACAAACACTCCCCGGCTTTGCGTTGGTTTTCTAGCTCTGGGAGCATTTTGATATTGGAGCTCTTAAATGGTTAAATGATTAGAGAACTGCCTTTGCTTTCTCTAGGAAGAATCCTTACCAAGTGTTGATATTTCCTTCTAAACTTCTCTCAGTATGTCTGAGTCAGTTTGACAATTGTCACCACCTTTTTTTTTTTCTGTTAGCAACTCCACAGTTTTCATTTTGAGAAAAAAAAATATAGTCCTCCACACTTCCTCCTCAACCCTCTACCATACCCTTTCTAGTTTCTCCAATCCAAAGTCCTTCCTTCACAAGACAGAGTTGTGTTAGTATCTGCTAAGAGCTGAACATAGGAAACTAGAAGATTTGCTTCTTTATATTCTAATTTTAACTATTAATACATATAATCTGGGTGCCATGTTAATTTCTATTTAACTTTTTAACTAATGTTTTCATTCATTCAATAGTGTGTCTAGTGCCCGTTATGTGCCAGTCATGGAACTAGACAACCAGGGATAGAAAGAATAAAATCTGACACCTAAAAGTCATATCATGCAGTAAACTCCCTTTTCATCTATGTTTAAGGGTTGTCTCACTCAGAATATACTGTGTGAAAATTTCAGAATGAAGAATTAATGTTTTTCTTTCTGTTTCTTTCTACTGTTTACCATGAAGAAAAGTGTATGTATTTTATTTTCACAGTTTAAACACTTTGTCTTCCTCCAGGACAATGAAATAAGGTAAAGGGATGAAATAGTTCTTGATTATGTTGACTTCATGTGTAAAATGAGATACACATACACAGGCACATTTGTTTTATGTTTAAAGGCGGAACTGCGGCTTCCTCATTAAGAAACTGTAGTGTGTACTCATGATTCTTAAAATAGAAAACCAGAAGATGATGATAAACATTCATCATCATGGTTCTCCTTCCTCACACATTTGCTTCTTTGTACTGTCCTAGGAAAGGAATGAACACATGGTATTTGATGATTTGTATTCTTCCATGTGTTATTGAATATATTCCTTTGATGTCTCCTTTAATTTTTTAAAAAAATTTTCTAAAAAACTGTTATCACACACAGGAAATAAAAATTATCTTCTCTTCTAATCCAATAATCAGATGTACTAATAGGTGCAGCATTATTTATCTTAGAAATATGAACCTTAAGTTAGTATAAGATTGACTTGCAGTAATTCTTGACAGTCTAGTGGCTAGGATTCTGTGCTTTCCTTGTTGAGGGCCTGAGTTTGATCTCTCATCAGGGAACTAAGCTCCTGCAAGACTGGTGGCTCGGCCAGAGAAAAAGAAAAGAAAAGAAACTGAATCAGTGGTGACTTGGAAGTTTTTAAAAATATTCACTGCAATTATAATACTCAGTTGCTGTAAAAAGAGAAATGATCAACAGGAAATATTTTAACATACCTGCTGCCAATATAGTTGCTGTCATCTGAGGATATCCTCATCATTTTAACCCAATAAATCAAAAACCAAACCAAAACCCAGTGATAATAATACATCGCAATATTTCATGTTAATGTTCATGATAATAAAAATGCAGCTTATTTTTAAAGTTACAAATAACTTTTGATTAATTAGTCAACTAAAGGTCTATTTTATGGCAAGTCTTTACCAGGTTCTGGGAATGGAGAGGTGAATGGCGGTTTAATGGGAGTGACTGACATGGTGAGGTATGTATCCTGTAGTGTGAATACACAGAGGAGAGTACATCTCTCATGGGCGGACCAGTGGATCCCAGAATGCTTTGAGTTTGGAGGTACCAGTAAGCATTAGCCAGAATGATAGGAAGGAAAAAAGCTTTTCAGGCAGGCAGCGTGATTATAACGTGTGAAAGCATGAAACCATTGACTGTCATAGGGTGAACAAAGAATTCCTAATGGATTTAGTTTTATTTTTCCATTTGTCATTTTAATTTGGTAGTGATTTGAGTACAGAGTGTGTATGAGAAATAGAAGGAGATGGATGCAGAGCAAATCTTTAGGGTCAGAAGCTAAATGACACATATACCAAGGATATTCAGTGTTATCCTAAAGGCCTCCAGGGATCTCTTAAAGAATTTAAAATGGGAGAAGGGCATAGTAAAACTTGTGCTGTAGAAAGAGCTCTGGCAGCGGTGTGGAAAATATGTGGTCAGAGAACAGAATATAGACTATAGTTTTTAGGAGCTACTGTCTAACTCAAGTGAAAGATGATATACATGACATGACATATTAGAGATGGAGAAAAGAGATTAAATTTTAGGATATTTATGGAAGGAACTCTGTGTGTGTGTGTGTGTGTGTGATGTGATAGTGAAGGAGGCTGGTGAATCCCAAGTTTCTGATTCGGACAGCTGGAAATATTGTTGAGTCATTCACTGAGACCAAGAATCCACAAAAAAGCAGAGTTGTAGATATGGGGAGAAGGTGATGATAAGATCAGTTTTGAACATGTTAAGAGTCATCTGAGTAAAAGGTGATCAATGGCCAGTTAGACATGGGTCTAGTACTTGGAAGAAAAGTCTAAGTTGATGATATAGATTGCTTGATAGTCTTTTACGTTGATGTTTAGTTCTTAGAGCTCATGGCATATCTTGTGCTTCCTTGTTTTTCTAGCAGATTGCACAGGGCGAGCTTTAGGGTTGCATCCAATTTCCAAAACCTAATATTCTAGTCACTAGGATGAACACCATTAATGAAAAAGAATAAAGAATCTTCTATCAACCAGTACCAGTTTACTCTTTCCCCCAATCCAATAGTTGATATCATAGAGTGAGCTGAATTGATGGGGCGATATAAAGCCTAAATGAAGCCAGATTTAGATAGAAGAATAGCAGTAAAGTATGATGTCATCTACCTTGTGTGGCTTGAAAGACATTTGGTTATGTCTGCCCAGGATTTCTTCCTTCACTTTTTGTCACATTGTCTGAAATTTCATCAATTTCATTAGAGTCATTCCATTGGACCATCATGAGTTTTCATTTTTAAGGAGTTGTTTGGTAAATACCCTAGTTAAAGGTAGTACCGTGGAAATTATCAAATGATCTTAATGGAGTTTGTAATAGATTAGAACTTTTTGGGATAGCTAGAGAAAGGCTCAGAGAAGGCAATGGCACCTCACTCCAGTACTCTTGCCTGGAAAATCCCATGGACGGAGGAGCCTGGTAGGCTGTAGTCCATGGGTTCGCTAGAAGTCGGACACGACTGAGCAACTTCCCTTTTACTTTTCACCTTCATGCATTGGAGAAGGAAGTGGCAACCCACTCCAGTGTTCTTGCCTGGAGAATCCCAGGGACGGGGGAGCCTGGTGGGCTTCCATCTATGGGGTCACACAGAATCGGACACGACTGAAATGACTTAGCAGCAGCAGTAGAGAAAGGCTAATTGAGATAGGAGCAGACTGTGGTTGGTTTTGTTCCACTTGGTCACATCTCATTGCCATTTCCTTAAAGTTAATTAGCTTAATAATGAAAAATTAATGATTTTAATAATGGAAATAATGGAAGAAAATTCTTTTTTTTTAATTCACATTCCTTCCCCTCAGAAGTTAAAGTTACTACACTTTTAGAAAACATTATTAAAGATTCTATATATTCCCCAAACAATCTTTAAATATCAGTGAAATTGTTAGTAAGAAAGAAATAACATTTTGCTATGTTACAAAGAAGATGGAGGTGTGTGATATGAACTACAGTATGTGAGATTTGTTGAAGTTGGGCTTTATTCTCTTGTGTTTGTATATCTTCACATAAGTACACAATAAAACTGTTTTTATTATGGTAATGCTACCTTCTATAATAAATACCCCCCAATTTAAGTAGTTTAACACAACAGAAGCCTATTTCTTGCTCATATAACAATCCAAGCAATTGATCCTTGGCATATGGCATTTTTCTATGCACTGATTCAGTGGCTTTGCCATCCCCTGGGGCCTTATTGTCATTTGCATACAGCTAGCAGAAGGAGAGAGAAAGTATGGAGAAGTTTCACTTGCCTCTTTTGTTTTTTTTTTTAATTTTCTTTACTTTATTGTGTTAGTTTTGCCATACATTGCCTCTTAAGTTGTTGCATGCATGGAAGTGACACACATCACTTCTGCTCTCATTCCATTGGTGAGAACTAGAGACATGCCCATACTTAGAAGCACAGAATGCTGGAAAATGCATTCCTGGCTGGGCAACTATTTCCCAATAACAAACCTATACAATGCAAGGGGGAGGATAGAATCTTATGGACACCGAGCTGCTTGGACTATATGATATTAATAGATTTGCACAAAACACAAAAATCACACATAAAAGTTACCTATTATTTTATAACTGCCCTTGAAGTATGTGATGATGCCTGTGTAAATATAAAATGCGTTAGGTTGATACTTTTCATTAGTTCTGCATTTTCATTAGCATGAAGTGCTAACTTTTCATTACTTATGCTATTTCTGAGATCCCTTGAATAAATGCAAAATATTGACTTCTATATTCATTATGTGTGAAAAGCTGAGACTTTCTTTCCTTATTTTTAAGGTTGGACAAAATTTGCCCGATTGACACGGGCTTTGACAAATAGCCGAAGTGTTTTGCAACAGCTCACGCCAATGAATAAAACAGAGGTGGTCCACAAACATTCAAGACTAGCTGAAGTAAGTGCAAGATTAACTTTACTTCTCAACTGCTGGTGGTGTTACATTTCCCCCATCCAGATGTCTCAAGATCGGTATTTCTGGCTATTATTTTACAAATACTTATATGTTAATTGATTTTCCCTTCTAGAATTGCAGAAATTTCTTATATTTCTTTTTATCCTCTCCTACTTTGAAAATGGGAAGGTATTTTACAACATCCCAGGTGATGTCTGTAGAATATGAGGTTTTCTTTGGGCAAATGAGAGAGAAAGTTCATTCACTTGTGTGTGCAGCACAGACTTATTGAGAGTTTGCTCTATGCTTTGTACTATGCAAAGGATATAAAGATGAATAGGCCATGGACCTATTCAAGGAGTTAAATATCCAGCAAAGAAGGGAGGTGGTACCTGAATGAGAGGATTCCTGGGCCAAGTGAATTTTTAAAAAGAATTATAGTTGATTTACAATGTTGTGTTATTGGTTTTTGGTATACAGCAAAGTGATTTTGTATATATATATATATATGTTTATATAATATAGTGTATATTTTTCATATTCTTTGAATTATAGGTTATTATAAGACACTGAATATATAGTTGTTATTATGAGATTTTAAATATATGTTGTTTATCTATTTTATGCATAGTAGTTTGTATCTGCTAATTCTAGGCTCCTAATTTTTCACTCCCCCCTTCCCCTTTGGTTACTTTGTTTTCAAAGTCTGTGAGTCTGTTTCCATTCTATAAATAAGTTAATTTGTATCATATTTTATATTCTGTATATAAGTGATATATGATATCTGTCTTTCTTTGTCTGACTTACTTCACTTAGTTTGATAATCTCCAGATCCATCTGTGCTGCTGCGAATGGAATTATTTCATTCTTTGTAATAGATGAGTAATATTCCATTGTATATATGTACCACATCTTCATCTATTCCTCTCTCCATGGACATTTAGATTACTTCCATGTCTTGGCTATTGTAAATAGTTCTGTTATAAATATTGGGGTGCATGTATCTTTTCAAGTTAGAATTTTCTCCAGAATTATTGAGCTGAGTGAATCTTGAAGGAAAAATGTAGTGAAGATGAGATAAAGGTCATTTATGCTAGAGAGGCCAGCATGTCCAAAGACTCAGTGATGAGATAGTATGGTGCCTTTGACTGTGAATTTAGTGTGGATGAAGTCAGGTAGGAAAGGAAAGGTCAAGGTGGGTATATAGTGAACAGTGGTGGTTGGTGTCCCATGTGCCAGGGAACTGACATGGTCATATTTGTGCTTCACAAACCTTTCAAAGGGAGATTGGTCTCAATGGTATTTGTAATCCTGTATTAATGTGAAAACAGTATTCTAAGAAGTTGGCATCCATAGACGTTACCAGATTTCCAAGAGACCCATGGCACAAAAATGGTCAAGAACCCTTGTTTGACCTAGTGGCTCTATGTTGAAATGGTAACTAGAGAAACAAGTTAAGAGGTTCTAGTAATAATTCAGCTGGGACAATTATGACCTTAAGCAAGGGAGCCAGTAGCAAAAGTGGGCAGATTGCAGATGTACTAAGATTAGAGTCAACACATTTGTTGATGGATTAGAAATGAATGTGAGAAAGGGGATGAGTCAAGGTCAACTCTATGCTTTTGGCTTGAACAACTGGATGCACAGATAGTATTGTTGTTCAGTTGTTAAGTTGTGTCCAACTCTGCAATCCCATGGACTGCAGCACACCAAGTTCTCCTATCCTTCATTATCTCCCAGAGTTTGTTCAAATTCATGTCTATTGAGTCAGTGATGGTATCTAACCATCTCATTCTCTGCCTCCCTCTTCTTTTGCCTTCAATCTTTCCCAGTATCAGAGTCTTCTCTGGTGAGTTGTTCTTCGCATCAGATGGACAAAGTATTGGAGCTTCAGCTTTAGCATCAGTCCTTCCTATGAATATTCAGGCTTGATTTCCTTGAGGATTGACTGGTTTGATCTTCTTAAAGTGCAAGCAACTCTCAAGTCTTTTCCAACACCACAGTTTAAAATCATCACTTCTTCAGTGCTCAGTCTTCTTTATGGTCCAACTCTCACATCTGTATATGACTACTGGAAAAACCATAATTTGACTCTATGGACCTTTGTCAGCAAAGTGATGTCTTTGCATTTTAATATTCTGTCTAGATATTTCAGAGTGCTTCTTTCAAGGAGCTAGCATCTTTTAATTTCATGGCTACAGTCACCGTCTGCAAGGATTTTGAAAGAGAAAGTGAAAGTCACTCAGTCGTGACCAACTCTTTGTGACGAGATGGACCATACAGTCCATGGAATTCTCCAGACCAAGATACTGGAGTGGGCAGGCTTTCCCTTCTCCATGGGATCTCGCCAACCCAGGAATCAAACTGGGGTCTCCTGCATTACAGGTGGATTCTTGGAGACCCCCCAGATAAAATCTATCACTACTTTCATTTTTCCCCCTTGTATTTGCCATGAAGTGATGGGACTGGATGCCAAGATCTTAGTTTTTTGTATACTTTTCCCTCTTGATCTTTTTTAATCTATCCATTCTTGCTCCCAGTCAACCTAATTTCCTTTTTTAAGCAAACCTTCAAGTTAACTGAGAATAAGATTAATTAATGAGCCTGCTTGATTTTCGATCTATAGTGTCTTCTAAGGAAATATAACTGGCATTGATATATGAAGAGGCAAATATATTAACCACCTTTATGTGCTGTTGAATCCTTTTATATTAATTACTACTCTGCCTTATGTTTTATTCATTTATGAAAATTGTTGCATTAGCACATGTTTTCCTAATAAAATTATAAGTAATGAAAAAAAAAGTTGAGTTTTAAGCCAAGTGTTTCACTCTCCTCTTTCACCCTCATCAAGATGCTCTTTAGTTCCTCTTTACTTTCTGCCATTAGGGTAGTATCATCTGCATACCTGAAGCTGTTGATATTTCTCTTGGCCACCTTGATTTCAGCTTGTGATTCATCCAGCCCAGCATTTCACTGATGCATTCTGCATATAAGTTAAATAAGCAGGGTGACAACATATAGCCTTGGAGTACTCCTTTCTCAATTTTGAATCAGTCAGTTGTTTCATGTCTGGTTCTAACTGTTGCTTCTTGACTTGCATATAGGTTTATCAAGAGACAGGTAAGGTGGTCCGGTAGTCCCATCTCTTTAAGAATTTCCCACATTTTGTTGTGATCCACAGAATCAAAAACTTTAGTGTAGTCAGTAAAGCAGAAGTAGATGTTTTTCTGGAATTCTCTTGCTTTTTCTATGATCCAATGATATTGGCAAAATATTTGATCTCTGTTTCCTCTGCCTTTTCTAAATCCAGCTGGTATATCTGGAAGTTCTCAGTTCATGTAATGCTGAAGCCTAGCTTGAAGGATGTTGAGCACAATCTTACCAGCATGTGAAATAAGCGCATGTGTACAGTAGTTTGAATGTTCTTTGGCATTGCCCTTCTTTGGGATTGGAATGAGAACTGACCTTTTCCAATCCTGTGGCCACTGCTACATTTTCCAAATTTGGGGGCATATTGAATGCAGCACTCTAACAGATGGTGGCTACTGTTGGTTAATAAAATCTAAGACAGAAGAGGAAGAAAAGGAGGTTTGGGAGCAATGATAGTAGATTTACTCTTGGGCATACTAAGTTTGAAGTTCCTGACAGGAAATTCAAGTAGAGACCTTTAAAATGAAGTGGGATTTGTGGGTCTGCCTCTCAAGGGGTATCTGGGTTTGAGCTGCCGCCTTGGTATCATCCTCGCAGATATGGCTGTTCAAGTCAGAGGGCTGGGTGATGTTACCCATACAGAGTGCATTGGAACCAGAGAGAAAAGGAATGGGGACAGAACTCCAAGGCAGCTAGAAATTTTGCTGTTGACATATTTTACATAATCGTCTTGTGTCTTACTGGTACAAAAGGTGACAAAATAGCTAATCAAGTTACCAAAACTGTGCTGAGCACTTACAGGGCACTCACAAAATATTCTGAGCTAACTAACCAAGGAAGAGAAAGATACAATTAAATATGTAAGTTCATCAGTTTGTTTTGCTGGTGAAAAGTTTGCTGAATTTCTCTAGAGTTATTGTTTTGGTTATTGTTCATTTCTATATCTGTCATCCCTAATTTATAAAGCCGATTCAGATACAAAACTGCTTTATGTCAGATCTTAGGCCTTGATTTCAGAGAAAATGTGGAAATAACCATGTTTTCTACAGAGATTTAGTCTATGTGTACTCTTAGGCTTTCAAAGACTGACCAAAAAGAGGCACCAAGTTAGCTGAAAGACAGTTTTTCCAGTTGTAGTCAGAATCCTGTAATTTGCTCAGCTTGAGTATTTGGATTTGCTGTTAAATTTCAGGCCCTTTCACTTTTTCCAACACATATACATTTTGTCTTTTTTCCACTAGGCCTCCTAAATTTAGAGCTGATCCCCGGTTTCAAGGATCTGGTCTCTGTGTGGGAAATTCATCAGTTTTCAACATGCTCTGACATTCTACTGATTGAATTCAGCTTCCACTTGCATCTGTGGTTCTGACTCCTTTAGAGTCAGTGTCCTCCCGATATTCAGATAGAAATAATGTGTCTGTAGCAGGACAAAAATACATCAGGACAGGTGATTTCATCCCCATTTATCCAAGGCTTACTGCTCCTGAAAGTACAGATGAAATAAAGTGAGCAGTTGTTACTCACTGCTTTATAGAAAAGCCCCAACGATGGGGCTGAGATTAAAGCAGTGTTCTGCATAGGAGAAACATCAAAACTGAAGCACGTGGTACGCCCTGTCCCTTTCTTTGTTGGTGTTGCCTTTCTTCTCCTACTCTTCCTGCTCCGCCTTTTTGTCTTGGAGCAATTGTGGATTGCTTTAAAAATTCACGTCACCATCTAAAGAACTGGGTTATGAATGTTTAAAGAAATAGAAGACAATTGTTTTTATTTTGAACTATATGCTATCATCACCTGGAAAGATTTTGAAAGTACAGATTCTCTGAACTTAATTTAATACACAAAATGAATTTAATTATTTTCTGGCTTAGGGGTCTAGGCATGAGTATACTATATTTTTAACAACTTCTCTAGATGATTCTAGTTTGTAGCCAGGTTTAAGAAATACTGAACTCAAGAGTGAGCTCATCTCTAGAGGAGACACCTTATATTATTCCAGGGTGCTGAGTGGGACCAATTTGTCTATTAGCACAGAGTGTAGCACCAGTAACACTTTCAGGGGTCCATCAGGATGCCTGAATTTCTCCTAGCAGTTGAAGGAAAAAAAGGAACTTTTACATAAAAAAATAAATAATTAAATATTCATGTTTGTAAGAATGCTGTTAAAATAAACATATAGTTTAAAAAAACATCAATATTAAATAAACTATATTTTTATTTAAAATGTAATTTTAAATAAAGTTTATACATTTATGTTGTATTTTTAAAAATATTATATGAAGTATAATTTTTATTTTATTATTTTTAAGGAGGAAGGGATCCAGGAAGGCAAAAATACTGAGTGCCCATAAAGGTCCTAATGCAACCTGGCACTGAGTTTATTTTCTAAGTGTGTTTCTTTGTGCTCAAACTAGAGTGTATAAATACAGATGGTATAATACTAACATTGAGTATGAAGGGAATTTTCATATT
This sequence comes from Antilocapra americana, assembly GCA_007570785.1. Classification (NCBI taxonomy): domain Eukaryota; kingdom Metazoa; phylum Chordata; class Mammalia; order Artiodactyla; family Antilocapridae; genus Antilocapra; species Antilocapra americana. The sequence continues at coordinate 10,923,607 of ML664174.1, forward strand.
TAACACAGTGACGTTGTAATGAATAGATCTGGGGTTGAAAGGTGAAAGAGAAGCCATGATTCTGTAGGAGTCTGTATATGTAATTCTGTGTCTCAATGTGAAACTTAACCTACCTGTAGGATAATTTGTTGCTAAGTAATTTGAGATCTCATGGAAAAGGTATTACTGGGGTACTGATAATGAGCATAAATATGTAAAAATCTTTATAAATAATTCTATAACTCCCAAACTTAAAATGATAATTATAATATACATCTAAAGAGAATATCAGTGATTTTTTCACATTTCAAAATAGCAATGATTATATTATATGCTTAGTTTTCAGTTGTAGAAGTTCTATGTATGAGAGACTTCAGGATAAGTCTCAAATTTCAAAAAATGCTAGTATCCTTATTTTGCTTTGTGGCATATTAAATTACAAGCTAACAGGTATTTTTGTTTACATCTATTTGTTCATTGACATAAATTTAGGGCACTTATGATTTTATAATTTGAACTTGTTAACTCCTTTCTGGGTCCCATTAGTCTCAGAGACACTGGATAATTGAATGTATAAGATGGTAAAGCTGCTGAAAATATTGTTCACCAAAGTCCCAATTACAAACTCCTTAACACACAGGTTTACTCGGCTATGGCTTCATTGGTGGCATGAAGCAGAGGTCTTCTACCTGCTTCTTCAACTCCTTTTCACAGTTTCCATGTTCGAGGTTCTGGAAGGAAGTGCTAAGTCCTGTGTTTGTTACCTTTTCCCAGGGTTGCCCAGACCTCTGCTCTTGCACTGTCATCTGCTTTTCCTCATTGTCTCTTTAATGAGACCTAATCAGTGTAAGTCAGGGTTCATATAACTTTGTATGGAAAATTGTCAAATTGTCAAAAAGGTATGGAGAAACAAACCTGACTATTTAGAATTTTTTTCTTAAAGAAATTTGCATCTGGGCAGGAAATCCAGTATTCTTTAAATCTGATTAAAAAGGAAACAGGGGAAAGCAGGCTATAACATTTATAACTCCGACACTGCTGTGCCCGTCATTAGGGCCCTGGTTGAGTCCCATGCAACAGCAAGATTACAAACAGTGGGGCCCTGAGGTTCAGCAAAGCCTTTAGAATCAAAGTTATGCTCCTTCAAATCCCCAACATACAAAGAATGGATAATGGTGAGCCATGCAAACAACAGCTGGACAGTCTGTGAGATGTGAGAAGCGCAGAAGGCACTTCCAGTAGTGGATGTCTAGCAGTGCTGTGGATCACTGTTGGTGTTGGAGGAGGTCATCAAGAGGATGGGACTTCCAGGTGACCCTTGAGCTGGACCCATGCAATTGGAAGTTCCTTACCTGCTCCGTTGTCCTTGAAATGTACTTTCTGCCCACCATTCCCATCGTGGGAGCCATTTTCAAGGATACAACCTTGAGAGAGTTAGCTGTGGTTGAGACCATCTGGACTGTATATGTGAATGAAGCCAGTTAAACCTCTGCATAAACTTTTAAGATTTGGTGGGTGGGTTCTGAGACCTCTGGTTTTGTGGCTACCCAATAAAACCTTGTAAGTTTCCTTGCCTATGAAAACTGCCACCTGCCAATCTGGAGTGGTCTGCCTTTCTTTGGTCTCTTTCTGCCCTCTGTGTGTGTGGACCAGTTTCTGAACGAGTTGGCCATGGGAGAGGAAGTCAGAGAGAATGGCAGACAGATCAACTTCAATAGAGTGATTGGACTCGTAGTGACTTTGGAAGAACCTTGATACAACTCGGGAGAAGAGAGATAATTACAGAGCATGGCTGGCTTTGAAGCCAGTGGTTCGGCTGCCAGAAAATTTGAATTCATTACTAACTTTGCAGAGATGTCCAGGTCACTTATAAATACATTTTGTCTCTTTTAGGTTCTTCAGCTGGGATCAGATATCCTTCCTCAGTATAAGCAAGAAGCGCCAAAGACGCCACCACACATTATTTTACACTATTGTGCTTTTAAAACAACTTGGGATTGGGTGATTTTAATTCTTACCTTCTATACCGCCATTATGGTTCCTTACAACGTCTCCTTCAAAACAAAGCAGAACAACATAGCCTGGCTGGTGCTGGACAGTGTGGTGGACGTTATTTTTCTGGTTGACATTGTTTTAAATTTTCACACAACCTTTGTGGGACCTGGTGGAGAGGTCATTTCTGACCCCAAGTTGATAAGGATGAATTATCTGAAGACTTGGTTTGTGATCGATCTATTGTCTTGTTTACCTTATGACATCATCAATGCCTTTGAAAATGTGGATGAGGTAAGTTTCTTTTCTGTTTTTTTTTTTTTTAGTACTTTAATCACATGTTTTGACAAAATTAGGATAAAAGGAGTTTATAAATAACCTAAACTTCTTTAATAGTCATCACTTCCAACCTTCATCCTACTAAATACCTGCCAAAAATGATCATCTTTTATTACTTTATACTTTTTATTCACTCTTTAAGAAATTTATGGTTGAAAATACTAGGAAATGGCTATGGTTAGAGGTTGTGTTTGAAAGAGGAGATGAAAAGCCACAGCCTTTGAAGTCAAATATGGTTTATGAACTAGACTGTTTATTGAAAGATAATGAAATAGATGTATTTTGGGGGGAAAACAGTAGCATTTTAAAACTCTGTGCACCCACAGATGTTTTGACTCCTCCCCTCCAGATACACATGGTAGCAGTGCTTGTGTTAGCAAAAAATCCAGGAAACTTTTATGGTAGAGAAATTCTTGAATTTTTGCCTTTTTGGTTTCTTGTTTTGTTTGTTTATAGTTTTTGCTTTAAGTTTTGCCTTATCATTTGTGGTTAGAGACTGTATTAGATGACTTCTGATAACAGATCTGATTCAAGATTTTGCTTATTCAGTGTCATCTGAACAACTAGAAATATTAAAACGCATATAATGTCTTAATGACCGTTTCATTCAGAGCTTCTTAGTTTTTAACTTAGTTGTGGATGATTTTCAACTTGCTTTATATCCTTTATATACCAAGGATGTATATAAATGAATCAATATAGAATGTATCTGTTTTTAAAATGTGTTCATAATAATACTTACAAACTTAATATCCCTAAAGATTCTACTCTGACCTCATAGACTGTTCAGATAGAAAATTCTCCACTACCTTGTTGTCATTCTGTGTGTATTGGGAGGTAGTTTGCAACTTTTCTTCAGGATCTTTTTCCATAAAGATTTCTGCATTGAATCAACTTTAATGATACTAAAAAGTATTTCCAGAAACTTTAGTATAGACATTGTATTTTGATGCTATACATATAATTGTTAATTTAAGAATTCAAGGAAAAAAGAATCATAGTAATTTGTTTCTAATTTTAAATTCCCCCTACATCAAGCTTTTAAGGTATATTTCTTTCCTATTTCTCTTCTGAAAGGATTGATAGGGGTTAATTTTGAAAGTGCTAATATTGTGATAAAATAATAAGTAGTATTTATATGTTCACTTACTAAATAGATTAATATATTATGATCAATGCATTAAGATTTCCATTATTTAGAATGTTAGCATAAAGATTTTAATACAAATAATCAAAAGATTGGTTTAGTTCACAGAAAAGAAAAGAAATTAGATTGCATAATAATAAATGCATCCAATATACTATATAAATATATGATGATATCCTCAGGCTTATTAATATTAAGGAACATGCAAAGTAAACTTATAGACTATACTGACATACCATCAGTTAATCACACACACTGGGATGGAGAATATGGTGTCTGAGAATGTGTACTGCTCAGATCTCCCTTCATGGAAACCTGCATGAAGCACAGTTAGGGGCTTCCTGGAAGTGGCTCCTGGTTTGGAAAAGACATTCTTTAGCATCGCTTTCAAACTCAGCATTCAGTGATATCACACTGTCACCCTGGTAGCTTGAGATTAGCCACAATGGGAGTGTTTGCACCCTACATGAAGAATAATTGGCAATATCTAATACAAGAGAAAACCATAGAGACAACCACTTTCAGACTGTTTAGAGGATTCTTTTAATATCTGTTTCCAACATCAAACAGCAATACTGTGTACTTACCCCTTTTGGTTTTTCAGTTTTGAAACTTGTCTTTGACTTCTCACTATGAAATTGGACGTTTAAGCCTTTTTCTCCCTGCCCTCACTGTATCCATGCACTTATTTCCATCACCTCATTCTCATAATATAGATATATCATCCTTTTGGTTCCATAAATAGTGTTCATATCATTATGTCTACAAATATGCTATTTATAACTGAAAGTGAAAGTAAAAGCTGCTCAGTCATGTCTGACTCTGTGATCCCATGGATTATACTGTCCACGGAATTCTCAAGGCCAGAATACTGGAGTGGGTAGCCTTTCCCTTCTCCAGGGGATCTTCCCAACCCAGGGACTGAACCCAGGTCTCCCTCATTGCAGGCAGATTCTTTACTAGCTAAGCCACAAAGGAAGCCCATTTATAACTGAACTTTCAACATATTGTAATTACTTTCCCTTTTATGCACTTTCCATTTTCCTGAGAGTTGATAATTGTCTGGTTTTATCATTTGCTTTCTTTTATGTACTCATCACTCACTCAGCCACTAAACTCTATGCCAGCTGTCTAAAGCTCCTTTCCTTACATTGATGCAAGCAATATCCTATCAACATCATCCTACCCTCCCAACTGATGGACAGTTTGACTATCTGTAATATTCTAGGTCATTGATAATTTCTCCTCAGATTTTGAAGGACATGGTGCCATTAGAGTCTACCTTCTAATAATTCTTGTAAGAAACTTTGAGGCATTGTGACCTATTTTCTCTTTCTGGAAATTTGATATATCTTCTCTGTCTAGGGTTCTGAATCTTTTCAGTACTATGCTTTATTGCGAGTCCATTTTCATCCATTTTGCTAGGCACTGTCTGGGTAGTCTTTTTCAATCTGGAAAAGTGTGTCTTCTGTTTCAATTTTTTTCTTATGATTTTTCTCCATCTCCTTTCCTGCTCTTCTCTGTTTTCTCTCTTATTGAAACTCCTTTGATTCTAATACCTACTGCTGCTGCTGCTGCTAAGTCACTTCATGTCTGACTCTGTGTGACCCTATAGACAGAGGCCCACCAGGCTCCCCTGTCCCTGGGACTCTCCAGGCAAGAACACTGGAGTGGGTTGCCATTTTTTTCTCCAATGCATGAAAATGAAAAGGGAAAATGAAGTTGTTCAGTCATGTCCGACTCTTCACAACCCCATGGACTGCAGCCCACCAGGCTCCTCCGTCCATGGGATTTTCCAGGCAAGAATATGGAAAGAGGGAAAAAAGGAATTAGAAAAGTCTAGTAGGTATTAGTCTTTTCTAATTCTTTTTTCCCTCTTTCCTTATTTTCCAATCCTTTACCTTTTTGCTATACTTTCTGGAAAATTTTCTCAACATTAGTTTCCAACTTTTCTTGTAACTAATAATGCCTTTGTTTTCCCGTTAAAGTTTGTTTGGCTTGATACTAAGAGCTAAACTAGCATTTGTATATTACTTGATATATGTATTTCTATCTACCTTTTCATCATTCTAGATTATTATACTCTAGTTGTATCTTTTGTAAATAGTCTATACATTCTGAGAGTTTCTATACCTGGGAAGTTTAGTCTGTTTACATTTATTGTGATTAATTACTTTTTGATTTAGGTAGAACATCTTATTTTCCACTATAAAATGTGTTTTATTCACTTTTCTCTCTTTTTTTAAACTTTCTTCTTCTCTTCTGCCACTTTTTGGATTGACTGAATTTTTAAAATCTTCTGGATTCCCTCTAATGGATTGGAAGTTTTTGTATTGATTGATTGCTCTTAATATTTTTATCTTCAGTATTTGACTTACAAGTATCTTTGCCCTTCTAAATAAATCAGGGGCCTCTGTTTACCTTCTCATTTTTCAAATTAGTGTTTTCTTATATTTTGGTTCCACATTTTTTTTTTTAAGTTTCTCTTTTAACTAATGGGTGACTTCTTTAGGACTTTGTTTATTGTGAGCCTTTGGAATGGTGACTATAGATTTCAGTTTCCATATCTGTTAAAAAAAAGGGAAGAGATGCTTGACTTTTTTACTTCACAAGATGTTTCTAAAGAGTCGATGGAAAAATAGACATGAATGATTTTTGCTTGTAGACTTGTGCATGTCTAGGGGGATGTTATTGCTTCGCTTGTGCATGTCTATTTCCTCAGCTTGGCGACAAGCCCTGTGATGGTTAGGAACGCGGTCCATTTCCTTGGCAGTTCTTCACTGCTTACTGCATATTGGTGACTCACCAACCTGCAGCAATTAAGTGTCAGTAAGGTTTTAGTAGATTGTACAAGGACATAAAACAAAATAGAACTTAAAAATGAGGAATTGAGCAACTGGTAGCTTGGAAACAGGAGAATAAGAGTCTGAAGATCACAGCTTACTCCTTTAACATGATGCAGTGCAAAATAATTTACGATGTAATGACATTTTCATATTCAAGAGGGTCTCAGATGACATGTTTCTGAAGACAACTTGATTTACTAGGAATTCACGAAATGGATATGTCATTCTTTAAGAGAACTGTGAGGCTGGGAAGATAGGGTCCATTGAAGGAAAGAATTCTGTTTGATAAGAAATAATGTCAATTTCCTAGATAATATAATGGGGGTAAAAGATATTATCACAAGGAATCTAAGGAATAAAAACAAACTCCTTTGTAGTAAGTATTTGAATAGAGCTCTGGGAGGTCCAGGGAGCTTGATTTCTGGGAGGTTAGGGGGAACTGAATTATAAGACATCATAGAGATAAGGGGCAATTGCAGGTAACAAGCAGTTTGGTAGACTAAATGGAATTAGGAAACATGATACTTGGGGAATTCAGCGGACAATGAGTGGTATTAGTAAGCGGCAAACACAATAAACCAGGTAGAAGAAATTGAAATTGGAAAAGTGATCGCTAATGCACTGTTTCAGGAGACCAAATGATTAAGCCAGAAACTGCTAGGTGGAAGTATTACCAATATTTTTAATTTCCAGAAAAGTTTAGGAAAATCACTTTCTAAGTTATAATTTTTCTTGATTTATGCTTGTCAAATGGGCACATACATCATTTCATTTTAGCATACCTGTTTATATTTCAAATTTTTATCTCATATCTAGACATCAAAGCTAAAAATTGGAAATCAAAGGTAATTGTATTCATATATTTATTTTTTCACTTTTGAGAAATTTCAGACCCTCCATTAAGGATATATTGGAAATTGCTATTTAATATAATTTGATCATCATTACTTTTTCATTAAAACCTTTAGATAATTGAAAATAATGTTTGAGTGGTATAGGAGAAGATTTCATAGTATTTGTTTTCAGTTTTACTAGTTTTAATCTTATTAAACCCATAGAAACATTGCCAAGTCACCTTATAATTATTGATTTTTCTTATTAGTGTGATAATAAGACTTTTTTAAAGAGCTGTTTTAGGTTCACAGCAAAATTGAGAAGAAGCTCCAGAGACTTCCCTTAATAGAGGTTGCCCCCACACATGCATAACCTCCCCCATTATCAACACCCCCCACCAGAATGAAACTACATTGACACATCATGTTGTTCAAAGTCCATAGTTTATAGTAGGGTTCACTCATGGTGTTGTGCATTTTATGGGTTTTGACAAATACATAAGGGCATATTGTAGTATCATACAGAGTAGTGTCACTGTCCTAAAACTCTGCTCTGCCTCTTCATCCTTTCTTCCTTCCTAACCTCTAGCAACCACTGATCCTTTTACTATCTCTATAGTTTTGCATTTTCCAGAATGTCATATAGTTGGAATCCTATAGTAGAAAGCCTTTTCAGATTGACTGCTCTCACTTAATAATATGCATGCATTTAAGGTTCTTTCATGTTTTTTTTTTCATGGCTGATAGCTAATTTGAGTGCTGAATAATATTCCATTGTCTGGACATATCAAGTTTATTTTTCCATTCACCCACTGAAGGATATTTTGAATCCTCCCAAATTGGGGTAATTATGAATAAAGCTGCTATAAACTTTTGAATGTAGGTTTGGCAAAATCTTTTGGGTAAGTTATCAACTTGTTTGGGTGAATATCAAACAGCATGCTTGCTGGATTATGTGGCAAAAATATGTTTAATTTTGTTATAAACTGCCAAACTATCTTTTGAAGTGGTTTTCACCATTTTGCATTTCTACCTACAATGAATGACAGCTCCTATTGACTCACATTCTCACCAGTCTTTGGCATTATTAATGTTTTTGATTTTAGCCATTTTAGGACTTATGATATCTTGTTTTAATTTACAATTTTCTAATGATATATGAGGGGACTTCCCAGTTGGTGCTAGTGGTAAAGAACCTGTCTGCCAGAGCAGGAGATGTAAGAGACGTGGGTTTGATCCCTGAGTCAGAAAGATCCCCTGGAGGAGGGCATGGCAACCCATTCCAGTATGCTTGCCTGGAGAATCCCATGGACAGAGGAGTCTGCTTGGGCTATGGTCCATAGGGTCACAAAGAGTCAGACATGACTGAAGTGACTTAGCATGCACTCACAGTGATATATGAACATATTTTCATATACTTATTTGCCATCTGAGTATCTCCTTTTGTCAGGTGGCTGTTCAGATCTTTTGCTCATTTTTAATGGGGTTGTTAATTTTATTATTGTTGAGTTTTAAGAGTTCTTTGCATATTTTGGGTAATACTCCTTTATTATTTGCACATGTCTTTTACAGATATTTTCCTGTAGTCTGTGGCTTGTCTTCTCATTCTTTAGACAATATCTTTCGGAGAGCAACGTTTTTAATTTTAGTGAATTCCAGTTTATTATTTCTTTTATGGATTGTACCTTTGGTGGTATATCTGAAAAATGATTACTCAAGGTCACCTAGATTTTCTTGCATGTTATCTTCTTAGAGCTTTACAGTTTATGTTTTGTGTTTCTATGATCTGTTTTATTTTATTTTTTGAAGGGTATAAGGTCTGTGACTAGATTCATTTTTTTTTTCCCCATTGGGTGTCCATGTGGTCTATCAAGATCTGTTGAAAACTATCTTTTATTTATTGTCTTTCCTTTTCTCCTTTGCCAAAAGTAAGTTGGCTCTAATTATGGGGTTCTGTTTCTAGGCTCTCTTTTCTGTACCATTGATCCATTTATTTTTTTCCACCAGTACCACACTGTCTTGGTTACTATAGGTTTATTGCAAGTATTGAAGTTGAGTGTCTGTCCTCTGACTTTGTTCTCCTTCAATATTGTGTTGGCTATTTTGCACAATTTTTATCCCTCCATATAATTTTTGCTGCTGCTGCTGCTAAGTTGCTTCGTTGTGTCTGACTCTGTGCGACCCCATAGATGGCAGCCCACCAGGCTCCCCCATCCCTGGGATTCTCCAGGCAAGAACACTGGAGTGGGTTGCCATTTCCTTCTCCAGTGCACGAAAGTGAAAAGTGAAAGTGAAGTCGCTCAGTTGTGTCCGACTCTTAGCGACCCCATGGACTGCAGCCTACCAGGCTCCTCCATCCATGCGATTTTCCAGGCAAGAGTACTGGAGTGGGTTGACATTGCCTTCTCTGCATATAATCTTTACAATCAGTTTATTGATATATACAAAACAACTTGATGGAATTCTGATTGAGATTACATTGTAGCTTTAGATCAAGTCTAGAATAACTGATATCTTCACAATATTGAATGTCTGTCCATAAACAAGGCCTATTGCTCCATTTATTTAGTTCTTTGATTTCTTTCATCAGTTTCATAGGTTTCCTAGTATACAGCCTCTACATATTTTGTTAGATTTATACCTAAGTTTTTTATGCTAATATAAATGGTATCGTGTTTTAATTTTAAATTCCACTTGTTCATTGTTGGTATATAGAAAAGTGATTGGCTCTTGTATATTGACCATATATCCTGCAAACTTCCTTTAATTGCTAATTAGTTCCTGACTCCTCCTCCTTCCCACCACCCCCAGGTCAGTTTGTTTGGATTTTCTGTGTCCGACTATTATGTCATCTCTAAAGAAAGATATTTTTTTCCTTTCCTAATCTGTATACCTATTATTTACTTTTATTAAAAATGATATGATATAATCTGTAGGGTTTTGTAGATGCTCTTTTTCAAGTTGAGAAATTCTTCTCTGTAGCTAGCTTTTTGAGACTTTTTAAATCATGAATAAGTGCTGCATTTTATCAGATGCCTTTTCTGCATCTATTGATATAAACATATGACTTTTTCTTCTTTAGTCTGTGATGTTATGGATTACATTAATTGATTTTTGATTGTTGAGCCAACCATGCATACCCAGGATAAATGTTACTTGGCCATACTGTATGATTACTTTTATACATTCTTCAATTTGATTTGCTAGTGTTTTGTTGAGATTCTGCATTTACATATTAGAGATATTCATTTGTAGTGTTTTTTTCTGATACTGTATTTGTGTATTTGAGTATTGGTATCTGAGTAAAGCTGATCTCTTAAAACTGGGTTAGAAAGTATTGTTTCTGCTTCTTTTCTGGAAGAGGCTGTAGAGAACTGGTATAACTTTTTACTTAAATACTTGATAGAATTCACTCATGAGTTAATCTGGCTCTGGTGCTATGTGTTTTGGAAGATTATTAATTATTGACTCAATTTGTTTAATAGATGTAGTTCTCTTCAAATAATTATTTTTGTGTGTATATTTGAGTTTTGGTAGATTGTGTCTTTCAAGGAATTGATCCATTTCATTTCAGTTATCACATATATGGGCACAGAGTTATCCATATTGTTCTATTATTGTTATAGTTATTATTATTGCTATTGTTATACTTTAATTGTCTATAGCATCTGTAGTGATGTCCTCTCTTTCATTTCTCATGTTAGTAATTATGTCCTCTTTTTTTCTCGGTTAGTGTGGCTAGAGTTTTTACAATTTTATTGATGCTTTCAAAGAAAAAGTTTTTAAAATTTTTTGATCTTCTCTACCGATTTCCTGTTTTCAATTTCATGGATTTTTGCTCTAATTTTAATATGGTTTTTTCTTATTATTATTTTGGATTTAATTTGCTTTTCTTTTTCTAGTTTGCTAAGCTTAGAAATTTAGGTTATTAATTTTACTTCTTTATTACTTTTTAATATATGCATTGTAAGCTGTAAATTTTTCTCTGAGTACTGCTTTGCTACATACCACAAATTTTGGTAAGTTTCATTTTTAGTTTTATTTAATTCAAAGAACAATACATTTTTTCTTGAGAGTTCTTGTCTGATCCATATTTTTTTTTAATTAGTTTTGCCATACAATGACATGAAACCGCCATGGGTTTACATATGCTCCCCCTCCAGAACCCCCCTCTCTCCTCCCTCTCTCCTCCCTCCCCCCGGGAAATCTCGATGCACCAGCCCCCGAGCATCAATCCTGGGCTGGCGATTGATTACACATATGATAATTAACATGTTTCAATGTCATTCTCCCATATCATCCCACCCTTGCCCTCATCCACAGAGTCCACAAGTCTGTTCTATACATCTGCGTTCCTTTTGCTGTCTTGCATGCTGGGTTCTCGTTACCGTCTTTCTAAATTCCATATATATGCGTTAGTATACTGTATTGTTTTTCTTTCTGGCTTACTTCACTCTGGATAATGGGCTCCAGTTCCGTCCACCTGAGTAGAACTGATTCGAATGAATTTTTTTTAGATCCATATTTTATTTATAAATATGTTGTTTAATTTCTACATATCTTTGTATTTTCCAGTTATATTTGTTACTGATTTCTAGTTTAATTTTACTGTGATCCAAAAGCAGCTGTTGTATGATTTCTATTGTCTTAAATTTGAGAATGTGTGTTTTATAGCCCAGGATTTGGCCTATATTGGTAAATGTTTCACATAAGCTTATTTTTTTGCTGTTATTGTATAAAGTAGTCAAAGATGTCAATAATAGACTGTTGATTGATGGTGCCATTTCCTTCCACTATATCTTTACTGATTTCCTGCCTGTTAGATGTGACATCTCTGACAGAGGGATGTTGAAGTCTGTAAAGATAGTAGTGGATTAATCTCATTTGTACTTGAAGTTCTATTAGTTTTTGTTAGGTTCATGCATATAAGAATTGTTATACCTTCTTGGAGAATTTATCCCTTTATCATTTATATAGGATTCCTCTTTATCTCTGATAAATGCTTAACTCTGAAAAGTATGTTTCTGGATGTGCTGTATTGTATTACATGTATTGTCTGTCATAAAATATAGTATTTCCAGGAGGATTTTACCTTCTCCGTGGGACTTTCTCCATTTAAGTTTTTTTTTTTTTTTTTTTTAGTTTCTTAGTAGCTTGCTTTAAAAACTTTAGCTGCAATTTTAAGTCCTAGTTACCTACCAGGTCTTTACTTAAGAAAGCCCACTAATAATCCTAGAGCTTCTAGTAACAATAAAAACATTTATATTTTTATTGAGGATTGGATTAGTGGTTTACCAACACTCATCTTTCATCTTTATGCTCAGGGGAAGGTTTATGGGTGACCCTATTTTTTATACTTCAATTTTACTTCAAGTTAAGAGTTCAAATACAACAAAGATCTTTAGAAAACCGAGGGTTAGGCCCTGTGCTCATTTCTGGTGGAATGAAAAATAGACCTTATGCTTCTTCAGTACAAAGATTCTGTCTTCCTAATATCTTGGATTTGCAGTTCCTGGAACATAATTGTCACACTATATATATTTCTATTGAAGTGAATGAGGCATGAACCATTTCTTATTAGTAATGAAAAATACAGGGACAAGGGCAATCTTTGTGACACAACCTTATCTGTGACCCCAAATCCTCCACTCAGAAAATCTAACATTATCCTTTGGCTACTCTGCTCAACTTTCCATTCATAAGTTTCTTTTCATGAATTTTCATGTAAATAATCTTCCAGTCAGATGTCCTACCCTACCAACTTTCAGTACATTTTTAGGGGTTACCAAAGAGTTTAGATCCCCAAGCTGGGATCTCCCAATACGAGTACAAAGCATTGTGGACAAATGAATACAAAGATGTACAAGGCTTAGTCACTGAACCAAATATACCTATCTTCTAGCTTGAGAGTAAAACTTTCTCACAAGCTATTCAAAAGTGTGAATAAAAAAAGAAGTCAGTGTGAAAGAGGAGATGGGGAAAGGATTTGGGAAATGGATGAGAATCAGCCACAGATTTCAAATTGGAGCAGAGTTGGCAGTAGGTTGAACTTTTAAATTTTTTTCCAAGTGGGGATTGGTGGCACAGAATGTTATCGAGTTTGGATAATAAGAAGGTTTAAAGATAGATATCCTTCTTATATTTGAAAAAGCTACTGAAGTTTCAGGAATATATTCTTTTGGATTAATTTTCTACAGAGACAGAATAATCTGTTTAACTGAGTAAATGAGCTTTGGGAGGATAGGAAGTTATAAGCAGAGAGGACAGCTGTGAGATTTCTTTATTTGATTTTGTTGCTTACATAAATAGAAATTTTTATGTGTACTGATCTTCATTCATGGTATATGCTTCCTATTGTTAAGCATTAGGAAATGATTCTGATACAAAGGCAAAGAAGGGTGGAATATATTGCGATATGTATACTATAAATATTAAAATTTTTGCCTTAATTAACCATGGATACTTGTTTAGCAATTGTTCTTTACTATTTGTATAATAATTATCACTATGCTGAGAATTCATCATTTCCTCATTCTTCTTTGAAGGAAGTTCTAAACCTCCATTTCTACTCCATTTAGTCATTTTATTACTTTATTTTATACTATGATTTTATCTCTGCTTTCACATAACACATGCTGATTCACAGGGAACATGGTTACCTTTATATTGGAATTTTTTATCCTTAAGAAATGTGTTTATTACACATTGTGAATAAAGGGTTAAAAAACCATTTCTCCTGCATGACAGCTTTATTCTTGGTCAACTGTCTTTCATTCTTCCTCTGGGAACTGATGAAGGAAATATGCTATCTGTGTTTCTAGGCAATATTATATTTAAAAATGATATCTGATGGGTAAATTTCATCTGAACTGTGAAGAACTTTTAATGAGCTATAAATAACTTAAGGACACCATAGTTTAAGGGTTCCCTGACTGGTACAATTCTGAGCCTATCTCTTGTGGAACTCTGAAAGTTATACCTGTATTGTCATTATAGGTATTAAGTTAGGTAGGGTATGAAGGAAGCACCAAAGGCTAGGACTACAAACACAATTCATTGATAAGACAAAGCTGAGTTGAGTTTATTGATTACCATTTGATGGGAGAATACTATCTTGCAAAGATTTGGTAGTGTCTCAGACATTTGATAATATCTTCTCAGAAAATGAGAGAATTTATTGGGAACTGTAAGTTCGATTTAAGGTAGATCTTCCAAATCAGGAAAGGTTTAGGAGAGTAGTCTTTGTTAGAATTGGGTAAGGTTTAAGAATCATGATACCATAGTCTAGGATTGGTGGAAACAGTAAGGTGATGATTTTGAGGCAAAAAGTTCAAAGAATCTTAGCGCTTAAACTGTTGATGCTTTCCACTGAAGAGTTAATGGGTCTTTGGGTAGTTCCTATAATGCATAATCAAACTATTTGCCTGAGCAGAAGTCCTGAAGAATCAGATCATGCTAAGCAAGACCAAGTCATGTTAATATAGATGGCTAATTATGGTTTCAATTCTCTGTGTCCAAGCTAAGTATGGGGCTAGACAATTTCAGTTCTTAAGATTTTTAGAGTAAGATGGATTCAGTACCAGCAAGTTAAGTCTTATTTGCTCACTTCTGATTTGTCCCCTGGTGGGAAGTTCACAGGAACATGGCTCTGAGGACTGCAATAAAGACTGCTTTGATGTCAGATCTTGTGGAAGAAAATGCCTGGTGTTCCTCTACTCATAAGCACTGATTTCTGCCCTATATAATTTTTTTCTTAATATATATATTTTATTGAAGTAAAGTTCACTTACAAATTTCAGGTGCACAGCAAGGAGACTGAGTTATACATATACACATATGTTATTTTTCAGATTATTTTCCATTATAGATTATTATAAAATATTGACTATAAGTCCATGTGCTATACAGTAAAACTTTGTTGCTTGTTGCCTATCTATTGTTTCAACTATAAATCGAACATTCTATTCATGTTAAGTCAAACAAGTGGAATCAAAATGTCATAAGGCTTTTAGTGAGGCAAAAAGTTTTCTAAAATATATATAGTCTGCATACTGTTTATATATATGTACACAAAAGCTTTTCTACTGTGCTTGATAAAGCCTTGCAAAAGAACATAAGAGATGGAGCAATTAGAAAATATAAACTAAATGAAATGGGATCATTGAAATGAAAAGGAAAAAGTGAAACAAGCTAGGTAAAGGTAGAAGATCATCATATAGTCCAGTTGTTTTTAAGCATGGCTTCTCATTAGAAACATATCTGGAACTTTAGAGAAAAAAAGTAATACCTGAGCTCTGTATTTTTCAAAAAAAGTTCCAAGATAATCCTGATATGCATCTGGATTTTAAAAAGTGATTGCAGATTTTTCCATTAAATGGTAGTTTTGATGATATAGAATTCTATTATTTTTCTGTTGACCAATCATGATAAATTCTTGCAAAGCAAGATACCAACACATTTACCATCACAAAAGGTAAACTAATATCTACCAATTGTATATTAAAGTTTGTTTTATGCATTCATATCTTACCTATTTGGGAGACTGTCTTGTTAAAATGAGACTTCTTTATCAGTTCAGTTCAGTTGCTCAGTCGTGTCCGACTCTTTGCGACCCCATGGACTGCAGCACGCCAGGCCTCCCTGTCCATCACCAACTCTTGGAGTTTACTCAAACTCATGTCCACTGAGTTGGTGATGCCATCCAACCATCTTATCCTCTGTCGTCTCCTTCTCCTCCCACCTTCAATCTTTCCCAGCATTAGGATCTCTCCCAATGAGTCAGTTCTTCACATCAGGTGGCCAAAGTACTGCTGTTTCAGCTTCAGCATCAGTCCTTCCAGTGAATATTCAGGACTGATTTTCTTTAGGATGGACTGGTTGGATTCCCTTGCAGTCCAAGGGACTCTCAAGAGTTCAAAAACATTAATTCTCCAGCACTCAGCTTTCTTTATAGTCCAACTCTCACATCCATACATGACTACTGCAAAAACCATAGCTTTGACTAGATGGACCTTTGTTGGCAAAGTAATATCTCTGCTTTTTAATATGCTGTCTTGGTTGGTCATAAGTTTTTTTCCAAGGAGCAAGCGTCTTTTAATTTCATGGCTGCAGTCACCATTTGCAGTGATTTTGGAGCCCCCCAAAATAAAGTGTGTCACTCTTTCCTTTGTTTTCCCATCTATTTGCCATTAAGTGATGGGATCGGATGCCAAGGATGTATTTATTTGCCTCTATTTTATGTCAAACAAATATGAAATAATGTGCTCATAAATACATATGCTTTCCTCACATTTGTACTAGTTAGCTTTTTTCCTGCATGACACACTACTCCAAAACTTTATGGATAATTCTGTCACCATTTATTTAACTCATTTGTCCATGTTCTTAGTGATTCTGCTGGCTTTGGCTAGGTTTGGCTTATTTCAACTACCTTCACCCATGCATCTGTGGTAGATTGCTGAGATGGCTGGTGGCTAGCTGATCTGGGGTGGCTCATATGGATAACTCAGAAGACTGTTCTTATGACCTCTCATTCTCCTCAAACCCAGTTGCCTTTCTTCATATGACAACTTAGAATGGCCATAGGTTTTAAGACCATGATTAAAGGTTATGCTTCTTGAGGTCTAGGCTTGGAACTGGCACAGATGTCACTCACACTACATTCTGTTGGCCAAAGTGAATCATAAAGCCAGTCTAGACTCAAGTTCAGATGTGGAGCCTATCTTTTGTTGGGAGGGGTTGCAAATTCATGTGGCTAGAGGGTATAGATCCAGGGAAAGAAATGACTGCAGCTGCTTTTTTCAAATAATCTACTATACATCCTATGTGAGAGAGTGTTAGATGTAGGTGGAAAACCAAGCAACTGAATATTATAAGTCTGTATTCCTGCTCTCTCACCCCCACTTAATTGTCATATGACAAGTTCTTCGATCACTCCTTTTCTGTTTATGAAGCAATGGGGCAAGAAGGTAGGAAAGAATACTACTGAGTTATCTATTATCTTTGGCTCTGATGAGAGAACTGATTTGTATTTTAAATGGATTTATCATTGCAAGACATTATTTTTATGCTGATGACACCCCATGTACTTTTAATGTGGGAATCCACAAAAATACCTTGAAGAGTAAATAACACTGAGATATCTCCAGGATATTCTTCTTTGTGCTCTCATGGCTTAAGGGGCTTGTCAAGTAGGGAAACTGGCTAGAAGGGAAGACTGATGACTGAAAGTTCTCCATTAGCCCTGCTGTGTTCTATTATGCATTTGATGTGTTTGATATTCTCTTTCACCAGTAGAACCCCAGGGATTTGTGAGTTAAGAGCTCAGAGGTTGGGATAGAAGCAGAATGCCACTGGAGTACAGATGAGGGCACAGAAAAAATTGGAAAGCATGCAGTGAAATTAAGCAGAAAATGAATGAGCAGACAAAACTGGTGGAAAGTACAGAATCAAGAGCTTGTTATAAATAGGTGGTAGAACAGAAGGAAATAATTTTATTTTGGACAATCAAAGTATCCAGTATTACAACATGGGTTAAATTAAAATTCCCAACAGGGGATTAAGTATAATTTGAGACTCAATCTAAAGTTTATGAGGGTGAGTTATAAAATAAGTAAAATCTTATTTTGGATTGAGTTGAATATGACTCATCTTGCCCTCTGTCGAAATCATATGATGCAGAAGAAATCATTAATCTAGATTATGTACTGTGGTGAAATGTTAACCTTAACGACACAACAGTGACTAATGGATTGTTCTTAACACTTTTTTCTGATATTTAAATATACTATACTTTAAAAATTCCCATCAGTCTTACAATCATAAGTAGAGTTAGAGGGGTTTTCACAAAGCAAACACACCTAGTAATTCCTAGTAATGCCATATTAGGAAACAGAATATTGCCAGAGCCCATTCAGGCCTTACATGGTCACAGTTCCTTCCCAAACAAAGAAAGCCACTTTGACTTCTAATCCCTAAGAGTAGTTCCATTTGTTTTTAAACTTTTATAAATGGAATCATGTAGTATATACCCTTTTGTTCAACATAACACTTTTTAGATTTATTCTTCTTATTTCATATAATTCTAGTTTGTTCATGTTTATTTCTGCATAGTATTTCACTGAGTAAATATGCAATGATTTTTAAAATCACTTCGACCAGAGATGGACATTTGAATTGTTTCAAGTTTTAAGTATTTTATCAAGTTTTAAAAGAAAGTCCTTTAACTTTGAATTTTGATTATAGTGATTGCAGTCAATTTTTTTGGATACAAAACAATGGAGAATGATATAATTGGAAAAAAATAACTTTTCCAAATAAAGCAAACTTCCTTATTTCTGTATTACTTATTTTAAATAACAGTTTCTGGTTTCATAAGTAGATGAAAGGGATACTGTGGACAAATTAAAAGGTGAAATTTTGGGGTTGTTTTTGAGAGCAAAAGGTTTGGTTTGACTAGAACATTATTGCTCAGCAAAGTCATGGTTGGGAATGACCCAGCACTTTAGAGATGGGCTTGTAGACCTTGAAGGCCTGCAGAAGAGATTGTGTTTAATGTTTATGATGAGCCCCTGGAGGATACATTTGATATTGTCTTCTAGGAAGATTATTATTGCAGTGATTATTGTGGTTGAGAATAGGAAGACTGTAGTGCCATTGGTGATCATGGGAAATGCATGTAGAATCTGAAGGACTAGGTCTGAGTGATGCTTCCATTCCTTGCTAGCTGTATGACTTTTGACAGGTCTTTTAACCTTTCTGAGCTTCAGTGTCCTCCTATGAACAGTGGAGATAGGAGTCCTGATATTGTGAGGATGAAATGAGTTGGTCCATGTTAGAGAACTGAAGATTCTCCAGGGCTCTAGGGCCTTCACAGACCCCTAAGGAGGTCGCTGCTGTGCCTCGGTGGGAATAAGAGGGAAGCAAGCTATTTAATCTTATTGATTTACCTGATGTGAAGAGCTGACTCATTGGAAAAGACCCTGATGCTGGGAAAGATTGAAGGCAGGAAGGAAAAGGGAAAAACAGAGGTTGAGAAGGTTGGATGGCATCAACGACTCAATGGACATGAGTTTGAGCAAACTCCAGAAGATGGTGAAGGACAGGGAAGCCTGGTGTGCTGCAGTCCATGGGGTCGCAAATAGTCGGACATGACTGCGCAGCTGAATAACATCAACAACAAGCTTTGTAACTGATACTAGGTGTGTTCTTCAAGTGACTTAGCATTTCCTGGCATGTTGTGCACACAAACAGAGACTTGTAATAAAGTACTATTGTGATAATTATTGTAATATAGATGATCAGAGAGTATATAATAACACAAAGGAAGACTACCTGACTTTCACAGTGAGTATGACCATGTAGATGATAGGTTGGGGAGGAAGATGTCAGAGAAATGCATGTGGAGGAGAGAGTCTTTGTCATAAACTCTAAGTAAGGCCTTGGCTACCAAGAGAGTGGGAGGGAAGGGTGCTTTAAGCAGAGGGAACAACTTATCATGTGGCATGAAGCAGCACGGGCACTCTGGGAGCTGTACGTAGCTGAGCATGGTTGAGCCTAGATAGCCTGGGGAGGAGTTGCTGGGGGAGATGCTGACCAGATAGACAGATTCAAGGTCCTGAAGAACTTGTCATGTCAGAGTAAGGAGTAAACACTTTATCCTTTATGTAATGAGCTAACACCAAAGATTTTAGGTTAGAGAGGGACATGATTTTATATATATATAATATAAATCAACACCAGGATAGCCTATCCAGGGCTATCAGATAAGTAATGGGAGTAAGAATGGAGGTGGGTGGCTGATGGAGAGCCTATTTCTATCACACAGGGAGGAAAACTATGACGTCATGACCAAGACATGACCTTGGGGAATAGGAAAGAAGGGACATTTTTTGAGAGATTTATTGAGATTTATTTTGAGCAGTTTGAATGCTGAGATCCTCAAAACTTAATAACTGTCTGGGTGTGGCAGGAAAGGGGGTGGGGTTCATAGTGATGTTATTCACAAGAGGAGCAGATGAAGAACTGATTCAGGAGAAACGAGATTCCCTTTGGGACTTTTACCTGTTGAACACCTATGGAATACCTAAATGGAAATGTGCAGCAGGCATTTGGCTTCTGTATCAGGAACTTAGGGTAAGAGTTTTGTACTAAGAAGTAAACTTGTGAATCCTTCATGTGTTGAAGTTAGTTGAAACATGGATAGGCAGTAAATCAACCAGGAGAGGCTGAGGGTAATTGTATTGAGAATCATAATGCATAATAGAAGCAGTGGATAAGACTAGCCCCAGAAAATGATTTTGCAAGAGGTGTCAGCCAGGGAGCTGACTAAGATCTAGGAAGAAGTGGTACCATAGAACCCTTTACAATTCTTACCAAGTATTTTGTAATATTGAAATGATACTGAACATGGCTACAGAAAATGGTGCTTTTTGATTGTTTGGAATCTAGAGCGGGAGGTCCTCTTGTAGAGATCTGTTCACATCAGAGGTCAAGAGAGTGTGTTCTTCCATCCTTTGGCCTTAATTCTAGTAGGTCCTGATTCTTTACCGTCTAGCTGGAGGTTGTGACTATTTTTTAGTTTGATTTGGGGATAAAGTTTCTGTGTCTTTTTCCTTTGTTTTTAGAAAAAAATATTACAGTAGAAATAAATTTTCTCTGTAGTATTTAAATAGAAGTACCATGGTTCTTTTAAAAATTGGAGCCAAGTAGAAGAAAACATCTATAGCACTGTATTTTTTAATTTAACCCTGTTTGAGTTCATGCATTTTGACTATATGTTTCTTTAGAGCAGAAGCAAGGCATATTTGTCTTAATGTCCCCAGGGCCCAACTCATAGCCTGACATATAGAAACGCTTGATAAACACTTATTTTGGTCTTCTTGTTCATGATTACATAGTTCCTTTGTTTTGAGAGCCTCCAGACTCTTTGGAATCTTCTTATCTCTCAACATCTTATGTCACTGAATGATGCCATTCATCATCTGAATTTTATTAATGCTACCCTTTCAATCTGTTTGAAGTTCAATATCTCCCCTCCCCCAAGTGTTTAAGTGAAATAAGAATTGATTTAAGGCTGTGTATATGCCACAACCTTTGAAAGTAGGAATCTAAGTAGAGCCAGGCCTAAGGATATTGAGCTTGAGACAGAAAACTAAGAAAGGATGCTCCTGTTCCTCTTTTGCTTCCACTCGGTCTCTTGCTTCTACTTCTGTTTTAACTCTATTTCACTTTTTTATTTTGCAAAATTTCAAACATATACCATCATATGGAGTATAATAAAATGCATTCTTAACCTTTTTCACTGTAACTATACAATGTCATAAGAGTCTCATTAATATTGCATCTGTTCTACTTTACCAACAAGTTCTTGTTGATCAGAATTAAGCTCAGATTAGGTGAAGAATCTTCCTGCAATTCAGGAGACCTGGGTTTGATCTCTGGGTTGGGAAGATCCTCTAGAGAAGGGCATGGTTATCCATTCCAGTATTCTTGCCTGGAGAATTCCAGGGACAGAGGAGCCTGGTGGGCTACAGTCTATTGAGTCACAGAGAGTGGGACATGACTGAACAGCTGACACTTTGACTTCACTTTCAGATTGTGTTAGATTCCTTGTCTCCCCTCTGGGAGACAGAATTAGCAGTAAGGAAGTCATGGACTCTGTGAGACTTGAGGTGACGATCAGATGAGAGGGTCCTGGGTCACTGCTTTGTCTTCCTCTTCTGCGCCAGGAATGACCTTAACCTCTACGAGTGGCTTATTGCACGCTTTGCACAAAAAGTAACGTTGGGAACTTCATTGACTGAATAAAGTCTATGGTGTTGAATAAAGTCTATGCTGTTTCCATTTGGATAATGCTCTATTTGGTATTTTGAACTTCTCAACAGAGTATGAATCTTCTTGCTGCTATACCCTTACAGTATTCTTTTCTATGACTATTGCTAGAGGATGATAGGATTTCATAGGTATCCCATTCTAGGTTCAACTCTTCACTTTTTCACAGCTCTACAAATTTAGTGATTTTCATAACTGGCAAGAGGTGGTGGAAGCAGCAGTGACATTTGCTCATTCTCCTAATATACACAGAAATATTTCCTGTTTGCTTGACAGTAAAACTAGGATTCCTTTTTTTCAGAAGTTTTGCTGTTCATAGCATTTATAAAGTGAGAAATAAAATAAAATCTTTTAGAGTGGAGGAAATATTTTACAAGGAGAATAAATGAAAGATCTGAATTTATCACCCTATTTCTATACTCTGTGTATTGCATCTGAGCTATTTTCTTCTTTGGTTTTTCTCTGTGCTATTTATACTCCCCTTATGAAAATAAACTGGGTCTTACCTAATGAAACTTTTTTTGTAAATCTAATAATTCACAAATATCTAATTTCCTGGTGGGAGGGAATCTGCATATAAAAACTTTCTTTATCATTTTTTTTTAAATTTTCTTTACTTTATTGTGTTGGTTTTGCCATACAATGACATGAAACCACCATGGGTTTACATATGCTCCCCCTCCAGAACCCCCCTCTCTCCCGATTCCCTCCCCCTGGGACATCTCAGTGCACCAGCCCCGAGCATCAACTCTGGGCTGGCGATTGATTTCACATATGATAATTAACATGTTTCAATGCCATTCTCCTATATCATCCCACCCTTGCCCTTTTCCACAGAGTCCACGAATCTGTTCTATACATCTGCATTCCTTTTGCTGTCTCACATGCTGGGTTCTCGTTACCATCTTTCTAAATTCCATATAAAAACTTTCTTTATCATTTTAAACTTTTTTTGTTGGCTTAAAGTCAGAGCTGTATTATGTACGTGTATGTTCTTAGTATATTAATTGTGCTTGAGTTCATTAAGGTGGGCCATTGTTTTGTTTTCACCAGCCTTTGCTTTTCTGAAAGTGTTGCATCATTTCTTTTCTTTTATTCAGGGAATCAGCAGTCTCTTCAGTTCTTTAAAAGTGGTGCGTCTCTTGAGACTGGGCCGTGTTGCCAGGAAATTGGACCATTACCTGGAGTACGGAGCAGCCGTCCTTGTGCTCCTGGTTTGTGTGTTTGGACTCGTTGCTCACTGGCTGGCCTGCATCTGGTACAGCATTGGGGACTACGAGGTCATCGACGAAGTCACGAACACCATCCAGATAGACAGCTGGCTCTACCAGCTGGCCTTGAGCATTGGGACTCCGTATCGATACAATACCAGTGCAGGGATATGGGAAGGAGGACCCAGCAAGGATTCCCTGTATGTGTCCTCTCTCTACTTTACCATGACAAGCCTTACAACCATAGGATTTGGAAACATAGCTCCTACCACAGATGTGGAGAAGATGTTCTCAGTGGCCATGATGATGGTTGGCTGTAAGTATCTTTCCTTTTTTTCTAAAAAAAGTATTATTGCTGGAAGCTCTCCAGCTCCAATCTTGGATAGGAGTAAAATGAAACTACTTTGTCTTCAGAAGGATGGTTAATCCATTTCATTTACCTTGCTTTAATTTTTATTCAGCCTTAGAAAATAGAAATACAAACTGATGTATTTTACTCTTTAGAATATATTAGCACATGAAAAACAGTATGAATGGAGTGATAAAAAAAATCAGAATGATACCTCTTTGATTTAATTCTGTTTATAGCCTTGCTCCCAGCAAGGCTATTTCCAAAGAAAGAGCAACATCAAGAAAGACAGTGTCTGGCATATTCCATAGGTTTTGTTGGCAGTGCATTAAATTCTGAAAAGTAGACAGGATGTGATGTGAGATAGCCTATTTAGAAAATGTTTTAGATAATAGTCTTATGTAGGCTTTTAAAATTTAGACTATTAAAAGTGTTTATAAATCTAGTCTCCATTACAGAACTCTAGGTGGAATATATGCCAATCTTAGAGAATGAAAGGATTAGTAGTTGTCAGTGTATTCAGCAATGATGAATGTGTCTAGCATGAGGCATGCAGACCTGAGTACGAAATGACCTGATGATGTTCTTGGGAGGAGGATGCTTCTCTGCAGGAGTGAAGGACCAGGTATTCTGTCACCACCATCAGACTAAGATTGGACAATACAGGAGATCAGAACATTAAGGAAATATATACAAAAGAAGCTGTTGAAAAAGGGGATTTTGAGGGAGACTTCACCACCAAATACACCATGTGTCATATTGACTTGGATAATTTATCCAAGCCTAGGTTACCTGGAGTAACCTCAGGGCTTAAGTTATGATTAGTGTTACCATGTAGCTTCTGGGTCACATTAATTGTTTTTGGTCTAAGCCATCCTTTTTGATATTTGGTGTTATATAATTTTATATTTTGACATTAATAGGAAAAATGTTAAGAGTCTGGGAATGTCATTTGACTTGTGAAAGGTCAGTATCTTGGGTCTAAACAAGGTAATTTTCAGAGTTCAGAATGGCTGCAAGCTCCTGGACACCGATGTTAACAGTGTTTAGTTTTCCATACTCTTTTAATTGGGCACAGAAACAAGAACACACAGGTTCTCTTTGCTGCTTAAAAGTGGCAGAGGTAGAATGTCAATTCCAAGTGATGTTTGCTCCACAGGCTTTTAGGAGGAAAATGTTCTCACGAGATCTTGATGATCTCTTAATTAAACTGTTCCTACATACTGAGAGTGATAAGACGTATTGGCAGAAGGGGTGCTTTATAAATTCAGAAGAAGACATTTTGTCAGATGTAGTATTTATTATTATATGACTTTTTAATATTTATATAATGCATTTTTCCTTATACTTGAGCATGGTTAAGAAAAAAAATCATTTTGAAGTAATTATAGATTCACTGAAATTTGCAAAGATAGTCCATTGGGAGGGGAGGATAAGACAGGTCGGGAGAGTAGGAGTGACATTTACACATTGTGTGTGTTAAATAGTAGACAGTGGGGACCTGCTTATAGATCAGGGGGCTCGGTTTGGTGCCCTGTGATGACCCTGAGGAGTGGGATGAGGGGGTAGGGAGGTGGGAAGGAAGCTCAAGAGGGAAGGGATGTGTGTATACATACAGCTGGTTCTTGCTGTTATATAACAGAAACAAACAAAACATTGTAAAGGAATTTAACTAAAAAGAAAAAAAACAAACAAACCCTGAAAACAAAGATAGAATAGTGAGGACTTTTCTCTCTTCTTTTAGTTTCCTACAATAGTTATACCTTATAGGGCTCTAGTACAACATCAACACTGGCTGTGATACAGTGTGTGTGGATAGCTCTGTGTTGTCTTATCACATTTTTGGATTCCTGTAACCACTACTGAAATCAAAACACAGAATTATTCTGTTACCTCAAAGATCTCCTTCATGCCACACTCACCCCTTCCCTCAAGCCTTCCTAACCCTAGCAACTACTGGTCTGTTCTTTATCTATATAATTTTGTGATTCTGAAAATATTACATAAGTGGAATCATGCAAAATGTGGTTTTCTGAAATTGATCTTTTCCTGTCTGCATAAGTCTCTCAAAATCCATCTTAGTGGTTGAGTGTATTAGTTGTTTGTTTCTTCTTATTCCTGAACAGTATTTCATGGTTTGGATATACTGCTGCTTAATCATTCATCCACTGAAGGACATTTTGATCATTTCCAGTTTTTTGTTATTATAATAAATAAATTCACTAAATTCACTGCCAAGGGGCTTTTGTGAAAAAGAACATTTTAAGTTTAGTTCTGAAGCAGTTTTGGAGAATAGCATACCTTGTTTGTGTATTGTTTTTTGTTTGGACATAACTTTTCAGTTCTCTGGAATACATATCCAGAAAAGAGATTTCTTGGACAAATAGTGTTCTATTTTTAAAAAAGAACTTGTCAAACTATTTTTCAGAGTGGACATATTAGTGTAGTTGAATTTTTCAACAAGACAATAACAGAAAAATAAAATCTATGTAGAGCTGAAGGGCACCATTATTCACTTTGTTTCTCAGATCCCAAACCTGGGAATTATCTTAGATTCCTGTTTTTCTTATGTATTACGTCTATTCATAACAAGTCTTGTTGACTTTACCATCAAAGTATATTTGATTATTTATTTATTTATTTTACATTATCGTGTTGGTTTTGCCATACATTGACATGAGTCTGCCATGGCAAAGTATATTTGATTAGTTCTCCCCCACTTCTGTAGCTTACCATCCAAGATCAACTAATAATCTCCTATATGTTGCTTCTATTTTTTACCCTTGACTCATAATCTCTACTCAGAAAGTAAGAACATATTGTTCCTCTGTTCAGAGTCTTCCAGTGTTTTACATTGCCTGTAAAATAAAATCCTGACCTCCCACCCCTTCAATCAAAGCTTTAACGGCCTGGCCCTCACCTGCTTCACTCACCTCACTTTTTAACCATTCCCACTCTTGCTTAGCCTACTCAATCCATGCCAACGACATTGCTGTGCACATCAGAAAAAGTACTGTCTCAGGCTCCTTGTACTGCTTCTCCCACTGCTTATAAACCTCTCCCCTGACTTATGCCCCAGTTCAGGCAGGTCGCCATTCAAACCACCTCTCCAGAAACTATTCTCAGTGCTGCCCACTGTAATGCCAATCACTCTCATTCTCTTCCCTGTAATCTATTCTTTATTGTATCTACAAGGCCTGAAACCATGCTTACTCTTGTTTTCCTTTTCTTCAGAATGTAAGCTCCATGACAGTATGCCCTTGCTTTTTTTTTCGTCTCTGTATACTCAACTTCTAAACAGTTCTTAATGCTGTGCCTAATCAAAATTTGTTGTATGATGAATGAAGTTGAAGATGTCCCTGATGATCATAATCAAAATCTCCAGTCCTTGACTCCACCCCATTTGGATCTGTGATAAATACACACGCCAGAAGAATGCACACTTTGAATTTTAGCCGTGATTCCTTTGTGAAAGCCTGGTAAGCTCACCTGTATTGTCTGCCCATGGTAGTGCAGCAGTTGCTTCAGCTGGATTGTTGCTGTTGTTGTTTAGTTAAGTCCCTTCTCACTCCTTTGCAACCTCATGGACTGTAGCCTGCCAGGCTCTTCTGTCAATGGGTTGTCCCAGCCTTTAGTTTCTCATGTGGCCTGATAATAAGTTCTGACAGGCTAGGCAGTAGAATCACTGGCAACCGTTTCTCCCACCGTAGTTTTTGTTTTTTACCAGCTACCTTCTGAAACTACCACCTCTAGAAGTTTTCACGTAGATTCAGTTGAGTTTTCAAAACTTCATTTAATTCATTGTTGGCCTCCTTCTTCCCTAATTCTTGTATAGCCAATTATATTGCTATGTCAACATTTCTTTCTTCTGTCTTCTTCTCTTCAGTTCCTGTCTTGATTTCAAGATGAAGATCTGGGCAAAAAGTGAATCATTTTCCTTCTTGAGTTTCTGTTGTATCTCCTTTCAAACCTGAATAAACCAACTTCTGATATCTTTTGAGTTTGGTTTTCTTTTTATGCCTCTGAAAAAATCCATCTTCTGTAGCCAGAGTGTTCCAAGGAGATGCCTTTTAATTTCCTTCTTAGTCCTTGGGTCCTTCGTAATTTCATGGAATGTTGCCTTTGAAACAACCCAAGAAGATGATTGAAAACTGTTAAGCACCATGAAGTGTTACAGTAACTTCCTACAATTCCAAATCTTATTAGACACACGTGCACAAAATATCAGCCAAATGTGGCTGTTGCAGCTGTTTGTGTTCTTAGTATAATTTTTTCCCCCAGTATAATTATTTTCCTGTGACAGCACCAAGGAAAACAAAAGAAAGCAAACGTAGTAAGTGTTCTTAGAACCTAAGAAGTGTTATCAGCCTCAGACTTATCTAGAGATTGTGTGTGTGTGTGTGTGTGTGTGTGATGGTCAAGAGGAGGAAGGGAAGAAGGAGATAAAAAACAGGTTTGTGCTTTCAGCTGTGCTAGTATTCCATTCAATCTGTTCTGGCTGCTTGAGAAGTACCACTTGCAACCTTATAACTCAGTAACTGAGAAAGATGTTTTTTAGAAGGTTGATGGAGATACCAGCTGCCTATTTTCTGTTGAGAAAGTAATCACTACTTGTAAATGATAGATTTTTTTTTTCTGGAGAAAGCCACCTGAAACTTTTGTGCCTTCCAGCAAAATTTAAATGTTTAAATGGCAACAATTCCAGTCCCTAGAGTCTTTCTGAACCTTCTTTTTTCTTTAACGGCCTGTCTTCTCAGACTCCTCAGTTCTTTCTCCCTGATGCTGAATTGTCTGAACTCTGTCCTGGACCACAGTCTCAAGATTCTCCTTGTTGATATCATAGTTTATGACCATGGCCTCCCTTCAACCTCAGGTACCTTCTGTTTCCTCTTGATACCTTCTATGTCAGCAATGTCCCAGGGTATTTCTCTTTTCTGCTACCTGGGGATTCTTAGGCTTAAATCTAGTGTTCTTACATTTGCTCCTGCTCAGATCCCAGGTCTGGAAGGGTTGTTTCTTACATAGGTCTACTGCCATGTGTTCTTTTTCTCAGATTTATCTTTTCTTCTATGCTCTGTGCCTTGAGGGCACCCCTAGGTTCTGGTAGCAGCTGTTACTAACTACCCCAGGACAGTCGGCTCCTCCTCATTCCTCTGTCTAATCATGAATGAACCTAACTACTCTGCTAATAGTCACTAATCACCACTAAAGGGTTTTTGTGAAAAAGAGCATTCTCAAAGTTTAGTTCTGCAGTAGTTGTGAAGAATAGCATACCTTTTCTTTTCTAGATCAAGATGTAGGTAATCTCTGCTAATTTGCTCAGTAAATACTTAATGATGCCTTCCTTAAATACTTTCTATTCCATTTCATTCACATAATCTGATTATTGAGCCCCTAATAACTTTCCTTTTTCTGAAGATTAGCAGACTAATTTTGCTTTTCTATTGAGAAAACACCTTCATATGCTGATGATTTGTTTTGCTTGCTATAAAACAAAGGAATATGAGTTATAGAATTTTCTGATATAATTATCCTTTTTGCCTTCATATTTTTATGAATCCTAAAGATGTGTTAGGTAGTTAGAATAGGAAAAAGGAGTCCAAGATGGTGGTAGCTAAAAGACAAAGAAGGGAAAAGCCCCTGAAAATAAAAGGTTGGAGGACTGAAGTGAGGACCTCAGGTAAAACAAACAGCCCTCTTGGCAACCCAATTTACATAGGGCAGGCTCAGGGGGAGGAGAAAAACATAAAAAGAGGAGCCAAAATGGAGCTGGGGCTTCTCTTCTCTTTGCGTCTTTGGGGTCAGCCCGTCCACATGCCTCCAGGATGTATTTTCCTTTGCTTGCCAAGTAAAACTGAGATGTAACATGGAACTGTAACACTAGTCTATCTGTCACTTCAAATTTTTGCTGTGGTGAGACAGGACCAAGGAAATTACACACTCCCCCGACAGATGTATCAAGAAAACAATTGCTCAGCTCTTGCTTCATTACTAAATAATCACATAAATTGTATTTTAGCTTATTCCAACCATTGTAAAAAATTATACACTTATGTTTTTCATTACAACTTTATAAAAAAAGACACATAAAATAAGAATGTTTTAGATAACTTTTTGCCATAAATTGTGTTCAACCAAAAATTTGTTTTCATTTGCTTTGTTTTGTTTTAATATATTATAAAATGTTATACATGTTAGTAAACATGTTAACAGCCTATTTCAAAGGACTATAAATACTTGGGTATTTATTTTATTTAAAAACAGTTTTCACTTTTTCCATCGTTGCCTGCTTAGTTGACAATTGAAGCAGCCTGACTAATGGGGTCTATAATGATCAGAATCTGTCCTGGTAGGATACCATGCAAAGTAAGTCTTTAAAACAAAGCACGTGTACCCCAGTGTTTATCGCCGCATTGTTTACAATAGCCAGGACATGGACGCAACCTAGATGCCCATCAACTGACGAATGGATAAGAAAGCTGTGGTACATATACACAATGGAATATTACTCAGCATTAAAAAAAAAATTCATTTGAATCCGTTCTACTCAGGTGGACGGAACTGGAGCCTATTATCCAGAGTGAAGTAAGCCAGAAGGAAAAACAACAATACAGTATACTAACGCATATATATGGAAGTTAGAAAGATGGTAACAAGAACCCTGCATGCTAGACAGCAAAAGAAACGCAGATGTATAGAACAGACTTGTGGACTCTGGGGAAGAGGGCAAGGGTGGGATGATATGGGAGAATGGCATTGAAACATGTTAATTATCATATGTGAAATCAATCGCCAGCCCAGGTTTGATGCTCGGGGCTGATGCACCGGGATGACCCAGGGGGAGGGAGTCGGGAGGGAGGAGGGAGGGGGGTTCTGGAGGGGGAGCATATGTATACCCATGGCGGATTCATGTCAATGTATGGCAAAACCAACACAATAAAGTAAAGAAAATTAAAAAATAAATAAATAAAATATTTATCCTCCAAATGGCTGTAAAAAAAACAAAACAAAAACTACAAATGTGAAAACCACCTGGGTTTAATTGGAAGAGAGGAAACCCAGTCATAACAATGCTACTGTAATTTTTAAATGGTCTGTAATTTATGATAGCTCCAACAGTCTATAATTGACTGGTATGGTTTATAATGCATCAGGCAAATAGTTTAACACATTTAGAAGACTAGCAGGACCATCTGCCAGTGGGATATGTATGACAGGAAATTCAGATCTCCATGAGGGTAGTTAAGAGTCACCAGGGAGCACTTAGTTACACACTGGTCACTCAACATCATGCAGAGAAGACAGATGCCACACATATTCTCTAGTACATGGGCTCATTTAGCACCCTCAGTGGAGTTCAGATAAAAGCCAATCTGAAAGTGTGGCGCTGCACTTACCCTGCTCCATAGGAAACAGAAATAAATGCAAGATGGTGAGACTCAGAGATTGTGAAAGTATATTAATAGAATAAGCTGCATTAAAGGTCTGTGTGACCTTGGATGGCTTTGGATCTCTTTGGATTTTAATTTTTTCAAGTGCAAAATGTAGAAATTGAAATAAATAACTTTTAAGGTCCCTTTCAATACTAACGTTCGATATATCTGAGGTTCGGCTAATATAGTTATGACCCTGTTCTTAGAATTGGACTGGTTATTGGAAATGAGGTTAATATGGAAAAAGAAGAGGTGTCACTTAAGTTTAGGACTTTTCATATATAGTGCATACTTTGTTTTACAGAGAGTAAGATATGTCTTGTACAGAATATATTCAGTAAAGTGTTGAGAGGGAAGACTGCCAAGGACTATTATGGGAAAAAAATTAAGCTTTTGGAAAGAACAGCGTTTTACCCTATAGAAGGTAGGCAGCTTGGAAAACTGAAAGACATTTGCCTCAGGGTAAAGGAATGGGCCCAGGGATGTTTGGGATATTTGGTCTGAATAGATATCTAGGCAGGGTAAAAAGTCAACCTTTTAAAAGGGTTAAGATATGGGAGAACGGCATTGAAACATGTTAATCATCATATGTGAAATCAATTGCCAGCCCAGGTTTGATGCTCAGGGCTGGTGCACCAGGATGACCCAGAGAGAGGGAATCGGTAGGGAGGTGGGAGGGGGGTTCTGGAAGGGGAACACATGTATACCCATGGCGGTTTCATGTCAATGTATGGCAAAACCAACACGATAATATAAAGAAAATTAAAATAAATAAAAAAAATTAAAAAAAATAAAAGGGTTAAGAGTTGTTACACTTCTCCAAAAATTAAAAAATTTGTCTACAAATCTTAACATGAGACTTTAGGTGACACATATATAATCATAAGTTATAAAAAAATAATAAGTTATATGTTAAATTTTTTCTTTACGATTGTGGTGTACTTAGGACATAGAGTGTGGACATGCTGATTTTCATTTCTGGTTTTAGTTTAGCCAGATGGAGAGAGCTTTAAGCTTAATGTTTATTTTGGAAACTGGGTCAGTTCTTTGTATCTGCTTTACCCTTGCTTGTAAAAAAGCCTTTTTTCTTTAATGAGTTTTAGTATCCCATGAAGAAACATATTTCCTGGAGCCCAAAGTTCAGGGTTATGGGCACCTTTTTTATGGTTTAGTAGTTTCAGATGTACAGTCCAGTAGTTTGAAAACTGTCCTATTTGTCATGTGTTTAGTAGAAAATATTGTGCCTAGTTGATGAAAGTGAAAGTATTAGTTGCTCAGTTGTGTCTGACTCTTTGCAACGTTATGGACCATAGCTGACCAGGCTCCTCCGTCCTTGGGATTCTCCAGGTGAGAGTACTGGGGTGGATAGCAGTTCCTTTCTCCAGAGGATCTTCTCATCCCAGGTATTGCAGCCAGGTCTCCTGCATTGCAGTCAGATTCTTTACTGTCTGAGTCAGTAGGGAAGCCCTAGTTGGTAGATGTGCTCGCTGATCATATGTTGAAAAAAAGTTTACTTAGTTCAGCCTGAGGAATCCAGGAAGGTTTCTAGGAGGAATTGACTCTTGAGCTCAGGATGCAAAAGCAAGTAGGTAAATGAGGTAAGACTAAGGTACTTTCCAGGAAAAGGGAATTTATGTGAAAAAACACAGGAATGAACTGAGTTAACCTTTCTGCTGTTCTCTGCGTATTTAACTTTAGCTTGAATGGAAAGTAGGAGGAAGGTTAGGAAGAAAGGTACCAAGATGCCAAAGGCCTTGTATAGGTTGAGAAGGATTTTGTCATTTTTGCTCGTGGTTATGAGATAAATAAGGATTTTATTCTTCAGTGTGAAAGACAGATTGAAGGAGATGGAGACTGTGGGCAAAGAAACTGTGGGTTAAGGTGCTCTTGGAGTAATCCAGGAAGACATAAACTGAGTTGGTAGAGATATGATGGATGATACAGCTTAGAACTGGCCAAATCTTTTCTATAAAGGGCCAGATAATTGTCTTAGGCTTCACAGGCTGTAATGTCTCTTTTGCAATGACTCATCTCTGCTGTTGTGATGCTAAACTAGCCATAGAAAGCACACCAACAAACGAGCATGCTACATTCTGATAAAACTTTAAACAGGTATAGATGGCCAGACTTGGCACATGGCCCATAGTTGCCCATGGTCTAGCATAGACAGTTTGGCTTATAAAAAGACCTTTGGAATCAGACAAATCTATGTTCATTTTTTATCTCTTATTAAGAATTTGCATTAATTATCTAAACTGTCATCTATAAAATGGAGATAATAAGCTCTACATACAGAGTCATTTGAAATGCTAAATAAGAGATTGTATATAAAATTCCTGGCATGCTGCAGTCCGTGGCGTTGCAAAAGAATCGGGCATGACTGAGTGACTAAAGTGAACTGAACTGAAACATTTAAGTTGTTTTGGTGAATGAATGAATGAGTGAGAGAGTAGAAGGAAGAGTTCAAAGGACTTGTAGATTTCTGCCCAATTCTAATGAGTGAATGACAAAGCTCTTTCTAAGGTGGGAAAGAAGGGGCAGGTAATACTGGGACAAAAGGGCTGTTTGTTTTTGGACATGCTGAGTGTGAGAGATTTGCAGGAATTTGTTAGAAATGTCCCCTAGGTTAGAAGGGATAAAATTTAAAAGTGTGGCTTTGGATTCCACTTTCAAGTTCAATAAAATACATTTCTACTAGATTACTTGGTGATTATATATGCAAGGGATTTCCTTTCATTTTACAAAGTAGAAAACAAAAAATTGATTTTAAGAGTTTTTAATAAAAGTCTGCTTTCTAAGAGCAGGTATTGTAGTCAGGGGAGAATTTTATTTTATTTTTAATTGGAGGATATTTGTTTTACAATGTTGTGTTGGTTTCTGCCATATACCAACTCGAATCAGCCATATCCCCTCCCTCTGGAGCTGTCCTCCCCTTTCCCAGTCAGTGGAGAATTTTGTTTACTGATGACTGCAAGATGCTTTGGGACTTTTAAATAAGTTTAGTTTTGATTTCCATGATTGTGTATATTGCCTGGGGCAGGTTGTTGCTTTAAAGAGAAAGTGGTGCTCTGCTATAGAAAAACACTGAGCACTTAATGATCCTTACATATGTAGTATCAAGGATCAATGTACATATGATTTAAATTTTGATGGAGATAAACTAGTTAGATTTTTTCCCCTACATATTGAAAGACTAACAAATCCATAGATGCCTACATTTAGAACATGTGAAGATAAAAGTTATCCCTAAGACCTTTGTTATTGTTCAGTCACCAAGTCATGTCTGAATCCTTGCCATCCCATGGACTGCAGCATGCCAGGCTTCCCTGTCCTTTATTATCTCCTGGAGTTTGCCCAAATTCTTGTCTGTTACATTGGTGATGCCATCCAACAATCTCATCCTCTGTTGTCCTCTTCTCCTTCTGCCTTCAATCTTTCCCAGCATCAGGGTCTTTTCCAATGAATTGATCATCACATCAGGTGGCCAAAGCTTTGGAGCTTCAGCTTCAGCATCAGTGCTTCCAATGAGTATTCAGGGTTGATTTCATTTAAGACTGACTGGTTTGATCTTGCTATCCAGTTTAATTCAGTTCAGTTGCTCAGTGGTGTCAAACTCTTTGTGGCCACATGGACTGCAGCATGCCAGGCTTCTCTATCCATCATCACAACCCAGAGCATGCTCAAACTCATGTCCATTGAGTTGGTGATGCCATCCAACTATCTCATCCTCTGGTGTCTCCTTCTCTTCCTGCCTTCAATTTTTCACAGCATCAGGGTCTTTTCCAATGACTCAGTTCTTTGTATCAAGTGGCCAAAGTATTGGAGCTTCAGCTTCAGCAATGGTCCTTCTAATGAATATTCAAGACTATTTCTTTTCGATTAATTGCTTTGATCTCCTTGAAGTCCAAGGGACTCTCAAAGGTCTTCTTCAACATCACAGTTCCAAAGCATCAGTTCTTTGGTGTTCAGCTTTCATTATGGTCCAACTCTCACATCCATACATAACTACTGGAAAAACTATATCTTTGACTAGATGGACCTTTGTTGGTAAAGTAATGTATCTGCTTTTAATACTCTGTCTAGGTTTATGATAGCTTTTCTTCCAAAGAGCAAGTGTCTTTTAATTTCATGGCTGAAGTCACCATCTGCAGTGATTTTGGAGTCCAAGAAAATAAAGTCTGTCACTGTTTCCATTGTTTCCCCATCTGTTTGCCATGAAGTAATGGGACCAGATGCCATGATTTAGGTTTATGAATGCTGAGTTTCAAGCCAGCTTTTTCACCTTCCTCTTTCACTTTTATCAAGAGGCCCTTTAGTTCCTCTTCACTTTTAGTTCCTCTTTGCAGATGGTCCCTAGGTTGGGAAGATCCCCTGGAGAAGGAAATGGCAACCCACTCCAGTACTCTTGCCTGGAAAATCCCATGGACAGAGAAGCCTGATAGGCTATTGTCTATGGGATCACAAAGAGTCAGACACAACTGAGCAACTTCACTTTCACTTTTTTCACTTTTACTTTTCTCAAGAGGCTCTTTAGTTTCTCTTCACTTTTAGTTCCTTTTCACAGATAGTATCATCTGCATAGCTGAGATTATTGATTTTTCTCCCAGCAATCTTGATTCCAGCTTGTGCTTCATCCAGCCTGGCATTCTGCATAATTTGCTCTGCATGTAAGTTAAATAAGCATGGTGACAATATTCAGCCTTGACAATTTGCTCTGCATGTAAGTTAAATAAGCATGGTGACAATATTCAGCCTTGACATACTCCTTCCCAATTAGCAACCAGTCTGTTGTTCCATGACGAGTTGTAACTGTTGCTTCTTGTCCTGCGTACAGATTTCTCAGGAGGCAGGTCAGGTAGTCTGGTATTCCCATCTCTTGAAGAATTTTCCACAGTTTGTTGTGATCCACACCGTCAAAGGATTTGGTGTAGTCAAGAAAGCAAAAGTAGATGTTTTTCTGGAACTCTTTTTTGCTTTTTCTATGATCCAACTGATGTTGGTAATTTGAACTCTGGTTCCTCTGCATTTTCTTAATCCAGCTTAAACATCTGGAAGTTCACAGTTCACATACTGTTGAAGCCTGGCTTGGAGGATTTTGAGCATTCCTTTGCTAGTGTGTGAGATAAGTGCAATTATGTAGTAGTTTGAGCGTTCTTTGGCATTACCTTTCTTTGGGACTGGAGTGAAAACTGCCCTTTTCCAGTCCTGTGGGCACTGCTGAGTTTTCCAAATTTGTTGACATATTGAGAGCAGCACTTTCACAGCTTCATCTTTTAGGATTTGAAATAGCTCAGCTGGAATTCCATCACCTCCACTAACTTTGTTCATAGTGATGCTTCATAAGGTCCTCTTGACTTCACATTCCAGGATGTCTGGCTCTAGGTGAATGATCACACCATCATGGTTATCTGGGTCATAATGATCTTTTTTGTATAGTTCTCTTATGTATTCTTGCCACCTGTTCTTAATGTTGTCTGTTTCTGTTAGGCCCATACCGTTTCTGTCCTTTATTGTTCCCATCTTTGCATGAAATATTCCCTTTGTATCTCTAATTTTCTTGAGGAGATGTCTAGTCTTTCCCATTCTATTGTTTTCCTCTATTTTTTGCATTGATCATTGAGAAAGGCTTTCTTATCTCTCCTTGCTATTCTTTGAAACTCTGCATTCAGATGGGTATATCTTTCCTTTTTTCCTTTGCCTTTAGCTCCTCTTCTCTTCTCAGCTATTTGTAAGGCCTCCTCAGACAACTGTTTGCCTTTTTGCTTTTCTTTTTCTTGGGGATGGTCTCTCAAGAGCCTTTTCCATCATCACAGTTCGAAAGCATCAATTCTTTGGTGCTCTGCCTTCTTTATGGTCCAGCTCTCACAACCATACACGATTACTGGAAAGACCATATCTTTGACTATACAGACCTTTGTTGCAAAAGCAATGTTTTTGCTTTTTAACACACTGACTATGTTTGTCAAAGACCTTTATGCATGGATATAAGTATTGTTTTGGAATGCTCCAAGAGGCTTTTCTTCGGGACACTTTCTAATCCAATTAGTTCCCAAGGGACTGCTTCTGACCTATGTATTTGTTGTTACTGTTGTTAATTTTTACAAAAATTGTGATGACTGAGGTAGACCACCCCTAGAGTTCAACTGCTAGAATTTAAAAAATTCTCTTTGAAGCTAGCTCTGGAACTATCCTTTTAGATCCTATCTTCTTTCAAGTTGAAGTTATGTTTAACAACCCCTGAAAGTCTTAATCTGTGGAAGTCTAAATTGGGAACCTTACAGGTTTAAAATGAATTAAAGAAAGGAAGCTTAAACTCATGCCTCTGGTTAGACTTTAGCAAAGGAGACAGATCTAGTGTTGTTAACTCTTTTAATGAGACTTTGGGGTGGAAGCTAAGACATCAGGAACTTTTCCTATACTA
This sequence comes from Antilocapra americana, assembly GCA_007570785.1. Classification (NCBI taxonomy): domain Eukaryota; kingdom Metazoa; phylum Chordata; class Mammalia; order Artiodactyla; family Antilocapridae; genus Antilocapra; species Antilocapra americana. Next base: position 10,960,989 of record ML664174.1, read on the forward strand.
AGCTGCTTAGGTGTTTGTCAGACTCCTTAGAAAAGGCTTCAGAAGACCTTCATAGTTTCCCCAACTCCCTTCCCAGAGGAGGCCCAGTCTGGAGAATAATGTCACTTCCTTGCACCTACCCCACTATTACACACACACAGACATTCTAGATGCCATTATCCCTAAATAATTCCCAACCTGGATCTGTCTGTTTCTTTTGCTCCTGTTCCAGGCTTGCTGAGTACTGGCTGAAATAAACCACACATCCCTGTGAATAGGCACCACTGAAATGCATGTTTCACAACCTTAGAAATCTTTATTTCAGGTCATCTCCTGCTCATGTTTGCAGAGTAGCTATTCTTATGCAACTTGCAATATGTTTTCTTCCCACTTCTTTAAACCTATGACCAGTGTTTTTCATCTCAGCAGCTGGTCCTCCTTTTATTTCTTTGAAAAAGAAAGGACAGTTATAGCAGACATACATTCTTTTCATTCCTGACCCCTTTCTGACAAAGGCAGGCTAGAGGAGGGAAAAGGGTGAGAGATGGGGTGAGTAAAACACACAGGCAGTTATGTTATAGGCCAACATTGTGGCTTTTCCTCTGACTTAGATGGTGATACTTTTGAAAGTTTGGGGCCAAAGAATGGCATGATTTGCCTTATAATTTTTGGAGATAAATTTGGCTGCTGCATGGAAAATGGGCTATCAGGGACAAGGATGGAAGCGGGCAGACAGGTTAATAGTTAAAGTGAGAGAAGATGGTCATGGTAGTTAGAATTGGTTAGATTCTGGACAGTTGGTTAGTACCAACAAAATGTGAGGCTTTGAGAGAAAGTGAAGGTCGGGATTTACTTTTAGCCTTTTGGTGTTAGCAGCTGTGAAGCTAAATCGTTCATGGTCATTTGTCATGCCCAGTGGGCAGTTGCATGTATTCAGTATGAAATGAATTCTGTTGAACTGAGCTCTGTGAAGTGGTCTAGGATGTGGACATAGATTTTCTTTGTCTCTTGTTTTCTTTCCTCCAGTTTTTACCCTTCTTTTTTCTATGGTGTCCATCTATCTTTCTACTGGCTCTTTCTCATCACCCTATAAACATGCTCATGTCTTTTCGGTTCTAAAAAATACACATATGTAAAGAAAACACTTGACTTTGCACTCTCTTTAACTATTGACAATCTATCAGTTCTACCCTTAAGCAGGCTTCCTAAAGCATGTATCTTTACTTTTGTAGCTCCACTTTCTACCTATTGACATTGGACTTCTCCTGTACCACGTCTCAAAGTACATTTGCTAAATTTCACAAACACCTTTTCATCCATATAGCAGCACGTTCCTTGGCTTTGTCAACCTGAAAAACAGGAATCCAGTTCAAGAGGCAAAATGTTTATCTGGGATTAAGGAATTACAGTTGAGGCTATACAGACATAGGTCGAAACCCAAATAGTGTTCTGATCAAAGGAAATGGGATCAGGGCTTTTTTCTCAGGAGAAAGAGGAAGATGAAGTAAGTTGTTTTTTTAGAAGTATTCATTGGTACAAGATGATATAAAGCTATGTACTTCATTGATTGGTCAGGTGACATGGTCACTAGGTAAAAGCTCATTTATCAATCCTTTCAACAGAAAGAATATTCTGGTTTATTTTGCAGCCTTCTTAAAATGGTGGCAGATTGGTCCAGTTAATAAGTATAGAAAATTGGATGTGCAAAGTTGTTTCTGTGGTATGGTTTCTCTGGCTCTGTTTTAAATGTCTCTACTAATGTCATCTTTCACAGCTTCTTTGATGTTTATTTCTCCCTGGTACCATCCCACTGCTCTGGGTATTTCTTCTCTGTTTGCTTTGTTGGATCTGTGTACCCTGTCTGTCTCTTAAATATTGAACACTGTGATACTGGCAACAATTTATTGAAAGATCAAAGGCAGCTCTCCTGATAGGCTGAGCAGTGTCTCCTTACAAGGAGTGATTTAATGGAGTCAGTCAACTTTAAGACCTATTCCTGCTTGTTTCACGTGATGATCTTTTCTTTGCATGTCCTTCCCTGCAGAAGGCCCCTGTGAAACTGCCATTTTGTTCTCTGAAAGGTGTAAGTCTAGCCTCTATCACCATGTCTGCTCAGACTGAATTTCAAAGTAGTTCACTGTCACAATGAAGAAAAAAGAGATTTCAAAGGAGGGTGAAGAAAACATTTGGAACATGGGGTGCTGTTTGGCAGGCAGGCATGGAAAGGAGCTAAGGTGATGATGCCAAGAGTGAAGAGACTTTTCGAGAAGGACATTTTTTTTCTTTCTAGCTCTAAGTTGGGAAAATAATCAAGGATTGATGATTCACACCCATTTTCTCTGGATTCCTGCCATAAGAACTTTCTTCCAAAGTCTGTCTAAAGTATCCCTGTCCTCTATTTATATCTCATTATCCCTTTATTGTGGTCTGTGATTATCCTCCTTCCTTCTTTATATACTTACTGCTTGTCTCTCCAACTAAAATGGGAGCCAAGAAGATTGGAATCTTGTCTGTCTGATTCAATTCTGTATCCCTGGTATAACAGGAACATAGTAGGTGCTCAATAAATTCTTTACAATGAATGGATTTTGATACTCCATATGTGAAAACTTGTAATTTCAGAGCAAAGCAAAACTGCACTGGTTCTCTGAATTTTTAGTGGTGGGTTTAAATAGATATTAAAACTTAGATACATGAATATATGTGGCTGATTCAGTTTTCTGTAACAGAGCTCACTAAGTTGGTGACCTCTCTACTCCTGCCACCCCGACTCTTTTCTACCCTTCAAAGTACCCTTTAATGCTGCAACTGTCCTGTGATTGTTCCTGTCGCTATGTGCCTGTCCAGTCCCAGAATTCTGGATGGGAGGCAGGGTACATTTCTCTGATGTTTTCACATTTTCCTTTTAACCTATTTTAGGGTTCTTTTTTCACCTATATTTCTTTCTATTATGCCCACCTGTGTTTCACTGCTCCTTCCTCTGACCCCATGTTTTCTGGAAATAAAACTAAGGTTTAACCTTAAAAACAAAACAAAGCACAGTAAGAATAACAACAAAAAAAGCAATTTGCTGTCTCAGGGGCCTGGCACTCTCAAAGAAAATCTATGCTTTCAAGATTACTGTTTTGGCTATGGGCTTAAAAAATGTCTAATTTGAAACTCAAAGCTATGCTGTTTTCTTTGTTCTTAGCTGTCTTTGCATTTCCTTTGAAAAGTGACTGCTACCATTTCAGTGGGAGGACAGCAGAGGAGCCATTAGGAAGAACAAAGAATTAGAGGGAGGAAAATGCTGTATGTGCGCGAATGTGTGTGTGTGCGCACAGGCACACAGAATCTCACAAGTTCCTCATCCTCAATCATAACTAACTGCTAAGTCAGTTAATACTTGTCCTTCCAGCTTTAAAAAGTTTTTTTTTTTTTTGTTGTTGTTGTTCTCCTATTTCCTTTGTCCTTGTAGGATCATGGTTAAAAATCCATTTACTGTTATTTTGTGGAATTTTGTGAAGCAGCAGAGGCACATAAATGTAAAGAATCATTTTGACTATATTGGCTCAGCCTTTCTGTCTTTTTGCATGCTTCTGTCAGTTACACTGGTTCTTACTTTTCTTTCTTGTTTATTATCCATATTTGTACAGCCTTTAATCTAAAATTTTGCACTAGTATTTACCATTTGTCTCAATCTACTAAGTAGGGAATTCCCTACTTAGTAGGCAATACCACATCCTTGCTAAACCCATCAGAAGTCCATTGATATAATAATATCTGTTTACTTAACCTGCAAGTCCACTCCACTGTCTGCTTGACTTCTCAGCTATGCCATATGGTCCCTGATCTTTGGCATTCCTGTGCTGTTATGACAATCTCTGCTCAGTCTTGAAGCCCATCTCCAGCAGAGTACCTTTTCCCAATCCCTTAAATATATAGAATGACACTGTAAAAATGATTAAACACTCTTGTCATTAGCTAGATTGAGTTGGGTGGATGGAGTCTAACCTTTTCATATAGGTTTATACAATAGATTTAAAGGGAGGCATCAAATTTACCAGTATGATGAATGAAGCCAGACCAAAATATATTCAATTTATTAATGTCAGGATTCTCTTACAATCTTAGGACTAGACATGGTCAGCAATAAAAGAGTGAAAGGAAAAACCACCCTTAGTATGAGGGGCTAAATTTAAGTCTATCAGCCTTTAATAAATAGCATGAAATGGACTAGAGTGAATTTAGCACAATGATGTTTGGATTTTTTGAGAAACCTGTTACAGATGTTTCTCAGTTCGTGTTTGCTCTGAAATGCTGTCAGCTGGAATGCTTCACTGAGGCAGTCAGTGTTGGATGGGAACATACATGCCTTTGATGAAAGCCTCTTTGCAGTGAAAATCACTGGGCTGCCTGTGAAGCTCTATCTTGTGAACATTGTTATACAAGCGCTACCTTGAAAGTCTTGAGCTTGAGTCTGAAGTCCTAAATAGGTTTATAGAGTACAGGCTTACCAGCTGAGCAGTAGTAAAAATGAAATGTTTTCCTATTGTGATATGTAGAGCTTTTCTGTTGTCTGATAGAACTTTACATAGAGAAATTTACATCAAGAGAAGGCTGATTAATAAAAATCATCATGGTTACCAGTAAAGCCTTAAAGATTTTATGAAAAGGTTGTATCCTCATTGTAAAGAGAATGGAGGGAATGGTGTAGAGTGAGGTTAGAAAGGTAGTGGGACCTGATCTTTCAACCCAAGAAGCAGGCACTGTGGACAAAATTGTTTCTCCCCAAAATACATATGTTGACGTCCTCACCTCCATGTGACTGTATTGGAGATAAGGCCTTTAAGGAGATGATTAAGGTTAAATGAGGTTAAATGAAGTCATAGCATGAAGCCCTGATCCGATGGAACTGGTGCCCTTATAAGAAAGGCAAAGGACGACAGGGCTTTCTCTCCCCTGTGTGAGGACACAGCAAGAAGGTGACCTGTTGGAAGCTGGGAAGAAAGCTCTCATCGGAACCCCATGCTGGAGCCTTACTGCCAGTCTCCAGAACTATGAGAAAATAAGGGTTTTTTTTGTTTGTTTGAGATACCCAGTCTGTGGTAATGGTTATGGAAACCCAGACAGACTAAGATAGTGGGACTCTGTTTTTTTGCTACTACTTATTCTTAGCATTTTTAACAAACATTAGTTCTTTGGGGACTTTAGATCTCCTAACAATCTAGTTGACTGTCTGAATAGCAATAACACCCCATTTAGGCTTTGAAATACTGGAAGCTACTTTAACTGCATCCAACATGGTACTTTGTGCTGAAGAGCATCTAAAAGTTTCATACATTTATCAGAGCAGCTTTGAAGGTGCACTTCTAGCTTGTCAGGCTCTTTTGCACTGAATTACTTTAATTTCCTAAAATTAAAGGTTGAGTTGCTGATACAAGCCTATCTTTCTTGCTTCCCTTGCATCATTTTCTTTCCTTTTGCCCCCTTATTTTCTTTCTGTACTAATAACTTGAAATATTTTCTGCCTGAAACATTTTGAAATGTTTACTGTATGGTATTTCAGGATTTATGAAACATTCATCTGTTCTTGATCAATATGTAGTCTTTGTAATTTTTAAAGCCTTTGCAATCTGGAATGGTAAGAACTTCTTTTTATCTGTTCCTCTGGTTTATGTATTAGCAACAACAAAAAGCCAGTACCTGTGAGGTCTTTTCTATAATTCTTCCAGATTTTATTTTTCTTAATATGGGCATTTCTTTATTCTTTAATATTTTGTCAGAAAACACTAAAACACTAAACTATTATATGCAGTCTCTGAAAACCCATAATTGGAAATCTAACTTCAGATTCCAGAATTATGTCTACAAGAGTTGATTATAAGCTGTGTTGTGGCTATGTGATACAGACTATGGACCATCTCTGTAATATAGGCACAAAAGAGAATGGCTACTCACTGGAAATTTAATGGTTTAAAGATACCAGGTAGGTACCAGGGTCAGTGGAGAGGTTGGTTAATTCTTTATCTTCTACCTGGGAAATGCAGCATGAATATGTAATGTCTAAGCTTCCCTAGTGGCTCAGATGGTAAAGAATCTGTCTTCTATCTGGGAGTCCCAGGTTTGATCCCTGGGTTGGGAAGATCCCTTGAAGAAGGGAATGGCACCCCACTCTAGTATTCTTGCATGGAAAAATCTCACGGACAGAGAGCCTGGTGGGCTACAGTCCATGGGGTCACAAAGAGCTGGACGTGACTGAACACACACACAAATGCATATCCTGTGTAACATTATGTATTTTATTATGCATAAATATATATTGTAGGCTGACACCAAATCTAATGTTGAAGTACCATAATTCATTATGGTACTCAAGGGAAAAACAAAACAGTATACTTGTGGAGAATTTTCAAAGAGGAAACATTTAGATGAATAGTTAAATATGTAAACTACAGTTACACAAAAGAAAGCCATATGGTTTAATGTCGTACATTAATTTGTTTTAAACCTTTTGTGGTTTATTTTCAATTTAAAATGAATATGTGCCTTAATTAGTTTTGAAGTAGGATAGGGAAACATATGTTTTTTTAGTTAAATACAGAGTAATTTATTCTTGGTGCTAGATCTAAATTCCAGTTAACAAAAAAAGTGTTGTTCAGAGACCCAGTTTCAGCCCATCTTTATTATCTTAGTATGTATTTTTTCTTCTCATTGTATTTTGCTTAACTGAAAATTGCTTAAACTGAAAAGGAAGAATTTCTAGGTCTTCATTTGACTATTAATCAAGCACTTATGTAAGAAATTTCTTATTTATGTATATCTACTATTTAATACAAATTTGTATGCCCCAGTGCCTTAATTTCTTATGTCTTTGCCTGGCTATCTTTTTATCTATCTATTAACATGCATCCTAAATTGCTTCAGTCATGTCTGACTCTACAACCCTATAGACTGTAACCTGCCAGGCTTCTCTGTCCATGGGATTCTCCAGGCAAGAATACTGGAATGAGTCGCCATGCTCTCCTCCAGAGGATCTTTCTGACCCAGGGATCCAACCCACATCTCTTATGTCTCCTGTATTGGCAGGTGGGTACTTTACCACTAGTGCTCCTGGGAAGCCCATCTATCTATCTAATAGAGATAGGTATAGATACAGATATCTAGGCCCAAGGATACAAAATGAGGTAAAGTTATTTTCCTGCTTTCCAGACTTCAGAGATATTAAAGAAAAACTGCCTTATAAAGTTTACTATGGAAGAAATAAAATTTAGATATGCACTCATATAAGGTGGAACCCAGAATATATGTCCTCTACATCATTATCTCTTGGAATAAACCAGAAAAAGAGTCAGTTATAGATATAATCATATAGTCCTATGTATGTCATAGCGTTGTTATGCGGTCAGATGAAATAACGCATCATGAGCATGTTTTGTTTTAAATTTTTAAGCACAAAAATTATTGTTGATGTTCTCAAAATACTCAAACTCCAGCCTCTGGGTGTCTGTTCCTGTCAAAATGAGGCAAATCAAGATGTATTTTATTCATCACATCTGAGCTCAGAAGGCTGAGAGGTGGAAGAATCAGTTCTTGCCCATCCTGAAATCAGGTCACAAGCAGCCTGGTGGATACTGAGCAGCAAGTGGGTCCTGATTCACTGGAGGCCTCAGGAACAGCCAGTGAGCTGTGCACAGAAGTGTTTCTGTGTGGTTGTGTAGTGCAGTTTTTTCCCCAGGTGGTATGTGTGGCTTTAGAGAGTCATTTGTAGTCATAAAAAATCATGTGTCTTCATGGAGATTTCCTGGGATATTGATGACACAAAACTTGATCAGAACAGATGGAGTTGTCTCTGAACCTTTCTCCACCACATTCAATTTCTGGGTATAAGACAGCCATTTTTTTTTTATTAATGGTCTTTCAGACATGACATATTCGTTAGGGTTTTGAAATTCTATCCACAAAGTCATGAAACACAACTCATACTTTCTTGTGTTTCAAAGAACAAGCTTAATTTATCTTCCATTTATTCAGAGAAGTGATAAGCTTTAAAGATTCTATTTTTGATTTGCTTTGGATTAATAAGGAGTTTTTTGTAGTAAGAAAGTGAAAACAGAGCCCTGTGTCCTTGCAAACATGTTTAATTATGGAAAATGCTGAGCCACATTTGACCATTTTTTTTGTTTGTTTCTAAACTAATGTCAACCTCTCCAGTCTGCTATGAAATGTGTTTTTCAGCTCTATAACAAAGAATGAAAATAAAATAAATGGGAAAGCACCTTGAGATATCTAAAAGATAGCCACACAAAAGCATACAGGCATTAATAGAATGACAAATTAATTTTGCTGCTTTTAAGTGATAACACTGAATAATTAAAGCTTAATTGCTTTATTGAAACAGAAAGCTCTTTTGTATTGCAGGATTTCTTTTATGTAATGAGAATGTTCACAAGTTTATAAATGAATGCATGAACTCTGTTTTAGGGGAATCTTGGTAATGTATTTATGTTTTTTAAATTTTCAGACAGCATTTTTCTTTCTTATCATATACATTCAGAACTGAATTCCCTAATGAGATAAATTATTATAAATTGTTAATGAGGGAAAGAGAAGAGAAATTATTTTTCAGAAATTAATAGTTTTGAATAATTTGTTGGTGTTTTAGATTTCATGTTTAATGAATTTCATTTTCAAGACTGTAATTTTTATTTCTTGACAAAATAACCTCAAATTTATTGTGAGGAGTTTTTAAAAAAACTGCAATGACACGGAGTCCAGTGGTTTCTAAATTGCAATGGAGGGTTGAAGATTTCTTAGGGTCACCTGGAACTGGAAGAGGGGTAAGAGAGGTGAGCTGGCAGGGTACCACACTGTATAACCCATGAGGGTTTTGCATCTCATTGTAATCCAATGCTTAGAATGCTCTGTACATCAGAATAAGTGGATGAACAAATTAACTCCTGCCCCTCCAATCCTGCTTTAGCTTGAGAGGCTCAGTTTTTCTCATTTTCTTCACTGCACTCCTAGTAAGCTTTCCAGATTTCACTAGAGGAGTCCCAGAGTTGATGTAGAATATTCTCTGAGGTGTCCTGCCCTATTGCTGCTACTCATACACAGTAGTATCCCGGCTCCTCTTCCAATCATCTGCCTCTTCTTCCACATTTTTCTCCAACATTGTTCCTAGACCTCCAGCCCTACTGTACCATTTGCCCCAGAGGGAGATGGTGTCCTAAAGTGCTGGCCAAGCATCAATCTCCGTTTCCATGTTGAACTGGCACAGTGATCAGAAACACTGCCAACCCATTATGGAGATGGGCAAGCTCCCGGAAAGCTTTCATGCACTGTGTAAATGCAAGGTATTAGTAATATTTTTTTTATAGGACTTTATTGATTTGTCAGAGTAACTGATATCATCTTGCCAAGACTGGACACCCTCAGATACTCTGGGACCTTGGCAGTCTGGTCTGCATTCCTAAGCCTTCATTGACCTCTCTTTCTACCTTTGTTTTGATGATATTATATGCAAATTTAATCACGTTCAAAAGACTGTTTGACCCTTAGTATTCTGAGACAGAGAAAATGATTCATCCTCTCACAGTGTCTGTGGGTGATGCATTGTGAGCAGGTAGATGTTAACAACAGTAAATATTTCATGTACTTCCATGACAGGGAAGAATGATTCTTTAGAGGATCTCATTTTACAGTGAATAGCTGACAATTTTTTTTTAGGATGTCGAGTATGAATCTAAGTGCTTTACATAATTTGACTTATTTCATCCCCATAATAATCTTCTGAGTTAAGTGATATTATTGCCCATGTTTCACGGAGGAGGGAAATTGAGCACAGACAGGTTGAGTCACTTGTTGAAAGCTGCCCAGCTCATAAGTTATGGAACTTGGTTAAGTTTCACTCTAGTCTAGGATGCAAGATGCTTTCAGTTTAATGATCTCAGCAATACTGTAATTTTCTTTTATTTATTTATTTATTTTTCATCCCTGTGGATCCCAGAAAGCTTTTATAACCTTATAAAGCTTATAGGAAAAAAAAAAAAAAACTAGGGCAGTTATGTTATTATTAAAACATCATTTCTAGGGAATTAGCTGTAACATTTGTTTGCTAATAAGATGAAAATAATTTCATTTTGTTATGAATATAAAAGTAATACACACTTTTGAAGAAAATTGAAACCATACAGAAAATATAAATGAGAGATCATAATCATCTGAAGTCCCACTACCTAGACGTATTTGGATGAATACACCTTCTGAAATTTCTCCATGTATATGTGAAAGTGAAGTGAAAGTGAAGTCGCTCAGTCGTGTCTGACTCTTTGTGATCCCATGGACTGTAGCCTACCAGACTCCCCAGGTCGCCCGCAGTGCAGGCAGACGCTTTACCGTCTGAGCCACCAGGGAAGTACATATAGCTTTTTATTAAGTAACACAAAACTATACGTATTTTTCTGTAACCTATTCCTGTGCTCGCGATGTACTAGAGATGTCTGTTCTGTGGCCATGACAATAAGCACATACCACGTTTTAGAATGGTTATATTGTACTGCATTATATGGCCTTCCCTTGTGGCTCAGCTGGTAAGCAATCTGCCTGCACTGCGAGAGACCTGGATTCAATCCCTGCGTTGGGAAGATCCCCCAGAGAAGGGAAAGGCTACTCACTCCAGTATTCTGGCCTGGAGAATTTCATGGACTCTTTAGTTCATGGGGTCGCAAAGAGTCGGATACGACTAAGTGACTTTCACCTTATATGGCTTTAACATAATATATTTAAGCAGTCCCACATTGAATATATATACATTCCAATATATACATTATAAACAATATTATAATAAACACAATTTCCACAAATCTTTTGGTATGTAGACAATTGCTTTTTTGGAAGCAAATTCCTGGAAGTGGGATTGCTGGCACAAAGGGCATTCTTATTTTTATTTGGCTATTTAGTGCCAAACCAGAAAGGTTGTAACAGCTTAACACTCTACCAATATATTTTGAGTATTCTCATTTCTTTTGCTTCTTTCCAGTGTTGATTTTGTCAGTTTTAAAATAGTTTTGCCTGCTTGAGAGCTGAAAAAGTTTTGTTTTTATTTCTGATACTTCAATGATGAGTAGGTTTGAATATATGTATTCTGCTTATTGACCATTTATACCTATATATGTGTATATTTTGCAAGTTATTTACCTATTAAGGTCATCTATCCATTGTTTTTGTTCATGTGTAGTTTCTTTTTACTAATTTTTTTATATATGAAAGATATTTATTTATTCAGTGTGTTACAAACGATTTTTTTTTCCAGTTTGGGGGTTACTTCTTTAGCCTCATTTAATAGTTTATGATTTGTCTTTTATTATTTGCTTTAAAATTTTAAAAAATTGTATGTGCTCAAACAAGTTTTTAATGGATTTTGCTGGAGTTTTAGGCATTCTTAATAAAACCTCCTTTACCCCAACATTTAGAAATGGCTTCCTCTGATAGGACACAAAATCAAGCTATGTAATTGTCATTTATTAGTCAATCTCTTTTAAGTTTACTAGGCTTTCACAAACACTTTCTCATTTATTCCAGTTCCTAATATAATGTTACTTTTGACATTTCTCAAATGAGGGAAATCAGAAGGGAATAAGTCACTTACCTCAAATCACACATCTAGTAGGGATTAGAATGTCGATTAGTCTGATGCAAAAGCCATGGCCCTTCACTATGCCCTCTTACACAGATGAGAAAGCAGGGGAATAAAAAGGTTAAATGGCCAGGCTCCTGCTGAAAAATATTTCCCTCTTTTGATAGAAAGATTAGAAATTGAATCCTTGACTGTTAATATGATGCTTCTTCTAGTAATCGGATTCCATTTGAGTCTTTTGAAAGGCATTTCAGTGGAAAAGCAATTAGACATTAAAAGAAAAGAGCCATAGGAATGTTAAGATTAAGAATAATGTGGGGTATGCTTTGGATTTTAAGAATTAAGAGGATGACATCCAAGTAGTTAAGTGAATTTGTAAAAATGGGTCAATAAGAGAGCCCCATGTTGGAATGCTTGGTCCATTTTCAGGCAGGCATATTGAGCAAACTCTTCCCTCATCTCATTTCCAGTAAATAGTCAGAGCAAGTATTAAGCAGGATTTTACATGTACAATTAGAAAAGATTTTATCTGTGGTATTATACCGGATTTTGCTGCAGATAAATTTCTCATTCACAGAACATTTTCAGTCTTCAGGTCAAAATTTACTATTTAAGAGGTGTATAGATTTCAGTTGAGAGTACATCATTAACTATCAGTACATGTATGAATGCACTGATATTTTCAGCAGGCGCTGTATTTAAGACAATGCAAAAAGTAAACTTTTTTTCCCTTTTGTCCCCCAAGAATACATTTAAATAGACAGTAGTAAGTGAATAATTTCTGTTCTTGCAATGAGATGAACAGAGCTCAGTCTCATCAAAAATGTTAGGACATTTAATGCAGAACAAAAGAAGTTATATGACAATGTAAAGCCATATAATAGGAGTAAAGCAGATCTTATGTGGATTATGCTGCTGCTGCTGCTAAGTTGCTTCAGTCGTCTCCGACTCTGTGCGATCCCATGGACTGCAGCCTACCAGGCTCCTCTGTCCACGGGATTTTCCAGGCAAGAGTACTGGAGTGGGTTGCCATTGCCTTCTCCATATGCTGATTATAGCAAAACAAAATATAACCTCCTTCATGGTAGTTAAACATATTTTAAACTGTAGAGTAGGCTCCAGTTTTTATGCTAGTCTGTATTCCTATTTTATTGGTATGAATCCTCAAAACCCAATTTCTCAGATTTCTAGAAAATGAACCACATCACCTCCCAGATGAATTGCTTCTCAGTCTTTCAGGATCCTGCTCAGTGATTAAGTGGATAGAAAATGGCCTCCCTGTACAATGTGGGCTCTGTTATTTTTACCTTCATCTGGACCTCTTCTCTTTCAGCTGAATTGTCAGTTACTTGTTGGGATTGAGAGCCTGAAAGGATGAGAAACTGTTTTCTGAGGCTCAGCATGTATTTGCACCCGTACTGCCTTGTGAGCGTATTGGTGTGAGCTTCTGTTGAATCGCGATTCTCGCCAATCTAATCAAACCTTTCAGTTCCAGAGCATCTTTGTTCTTAAATCCCATTAGTTGTGTTTTCTGGCCTGGAGGTTTTCAGAACAGAATCCAGTTAATATAGCAACAGGGAAAGATTTTTTCTCACCAGAAAAACAGAAAAGGCACCTCAGTGGTACAACAAACTTAATTGTTTCAGTGTTCTAATAAAAAGGCTTCATTGGACCAGGGGCTTTCCCCTGAAGTTAATTACTTCTCACATCAGGGTTATTCTTTCTAATATAATAAAACTGTAACCTTAAGAAGAAGTCTATTTTTTGATATGTTTTAAAAAATAGCATTAAGGAATTTGGGTGCTTAAGAGATGTACTTACCTTCTTTCTAGCTATGTCTTCCTTTCAGTAGTGATCCTCCAACCCGTTGATTACTCCCAGCATGGTTGTGGTAGAGAATGTGCACATCATTCACACTTGGAATCAAATCCTGGCTTTGGGCCAAGAATGACTTTGGGCAAGTTGCTTGTTTCTAAACCACAATTTTCTCATTTGTCAAGTGGGCATTAGAATGCGTTATTGAAGTTGCAATTAAAGATTAAATGAGATAATATACATAAAATGCTTTCATAGCACCTGACATCAAAAAAGTGTTCAATAAAAAAAGATTTAGTACTACCATTAAGTATGATTGTTACCAAAATGGTGGTACTTCCATAAATAGCTAACCTTTAGAAAATGACTTTAGGAATAATGATTTCCCCACTTACATATACTTTCACTTCAACATCAGTTGTAACACTGGCATATAGATAGAATAGTACATGACTCTTAGAAACTTAGGAGCTTATGAGATAATTCCATGTTTACTTTTACTGCTTTCACTTGTTTAAATCAGTTCAGTTCAGTCTCTTAGTCATGTCCGACTCTTTGTGACCCGACCCCATGGACTGTAGCATGCCAGGCCTCCCTGTCCATCACCAACTCCGGGAGCTTGCTCAAACTCATGTCCATAGACTCAGTGGTGCCATCCAACTATCTCCTCTTCTGTTGCCCTCTTCTCCTCCTGCCTTCCAATCTTTTCCAGCATCAAGGTCTTCTCTAATGAGTCAGCTCTTTGTATCAGGTGGCCTAGGTATTGAGCTTCATATTCATTAGTCTTGAATATTCAAGATGGATTTCCTTTAGGATTGACTGGTTTGATCTCCTTGCAGTCCAAGGGACTCTCAAGAGTCTTCTCCAACACCACAGTTTAAAACCATCAATTCTTCAGTACTCAGCTTTCTTTACACTTGTTTAAATATCATGTGTAAATTTTTATGGGATTTGTAACCCTTAAAAAGTCCACTGGGAAGGAATAAAAGCCTCTACCCCTAAGAATTCCATTTCTTGCTTTGGTGTTTCTTCTTAGATTTCTTCTATAAATGACAGTAGTTCTGGAACTTTACAAGTCTTAAATATTCTATTAAATGAAGTGTACACCAGAACATATAGTCCTCACTCTCAAGAAATAGGGAAAGAGTTAGAAGAATATGCATATTTATATAGTGGGTTGATGGCATTAAGTCAATGCAGAAAAATTACAAAAGCACAATTAGTTACACCCAAGTAATTGGTAGGTACCTCACAAGAGTTTTGGCCAGTTACAAAGTTACAGAGTCAATTAGATAAAACAATTGTTATTCTTCATACTCTGCTTAATTGAAGCAAGGAGATCTCTGGTTGAGACCTGTGGTATACTGATCTGATTCCATAAACATTTATTAAATGCTTGTTCTGTGCCAGGAACTGACTCAGCTTTGAAAATTCAAAGGTGAGTAAAGAAAGAACCTGTTCTCAAAGATATAAAATCCAATATCTAGTGGAAATTTCCCTGATAATTTATCCTTAAGAATTTACTTCCTGTCTTTTCTCACTGCTCAAATGGCAAGATATGCACATTTAAAATTTGAATATTCTCATAAGAATTTTATCAAAGTATTCACTCTTTGTAGCATCTCACACGGCAGTATTGCATATGATTGCCAGATTATGAGGGCCATGTGTGTACTTCTACAAATAAACCAAATAAACACTACTATGTTTAGAAGCACTGTATTAATACAGTGACAGAGGATTCCTTAAAAAGTTAGAGAAGGGTACATAAAGAAAATATCAAAGCAACTAGCTTCATGATAATTTCTAATAGATACTTTTTTCAATGGAATCATACTTTGAACTGAAGCTGAAAAATGACACGAATCAAGAAAGGTCAGGTTAAAACATGTCATTTATTTCTAGATTGTCAAATTTAAAACTGTCATATTATTAATTTCAGGTCATTTTCTAGACTAGTACCTTCTAACTGGAATAAGAATAGAAGATATTATTTTTCTAAAGAAGAATTAAGGTAGCTAGTAATATGTAGGCTGCTTTTATTATGACAGATGGGTTATTCTTCTACTTGATTTTTCTAAGGATGGTGGTGCTGGAAAATGGACTATTAATTTGCATTGTTGTTCCCATTCATAGCTTACTTTTTGAAAATCAGAACTGCTGATAATGGATAGTGATTTTGACCTGTTTCTTCTCCTTCCTTTCTCTGCTATGTTTACTGAGCATTTAATGAACACCAGACACTGTACTCCTGGGGAAAATGATGAGGCATGCATAGAACTGATGTTATATTTGAGGTCAAAGTAATAGGTGTAATAATGTAGGTAATAATAATGCAGTAATAATTCTGTACTTCCTGGTTCTGTCACCTTGGATCACTTATTGGTCTTTATAAGGTTTGTTTCTCATCTTAAATGAAAAGTAACACCTATCTTGTGAGTCACTGTGAGGGTCAGAGACATATGTTCATTTGTTCATTAACCAAGTATTTATTGCACACTAATTTTCAGATGGTGCTAGTGATAAAGAATCTGACTGCCAATGCAGGAGATATAAGAGACATGTTTTATTATTTTAAAGTTAATTAATTAATTTTAATTGGAGGCTAATTACTTTACAATATTGTAGTGTTTTTTGCCATACATTGACATGAATCAGCCATGGGTGTACATGTGACCCCCATCCTGAACCTCCCTCGCATTTCCCTCCCCATCCATCCCTCAGGGTTGCCACAGTGCTACAACTTTGAGTGCCCTGTTTCATGCATCAAACTTGGACTGGCGATCTATTTCACATATGATAATATACATGTTTCAATGCTGTTCTCTCAAATCATCCCACCTTTGCCTTCTCCCACAGAGTCCAAAAGTCTGTTCTGTATATCTGTGTCTTTTTTGCTGTCTCACATATTATAGGGTCGTTGTTACCATCTTTCTAAATTCCATATATATGCCTTAATATACTGTACTGGTGTTTTTCTTTCTGACTTACTTCACTCTGTATAGTAGGCTCCAGTTTCATTCACCTCAGTAGAACTGATTCAAATGTGTTCTTTTTTAATAGCTGCATAATATTCCATCGTGTATATGTACCACAGCTTTCTTATCCATTCGTATGCCAATGGGCATCTAGTTTGCTTTCATGTCCTGGCTATTGTAAACAGTGCTGGGATGAACATTGGGGTACACGTGTTTCTTTCAACTCTGGTTTCCTCAGTGTGTATGCCTAACAGTAGGATTACTGGGTCTTATGGCAGTTCTATTTCCTGGTTTTTAAGGAATCTGCACATTGTTCTCCCCAGTGGCTGTACTAGTGACTGCATTGCCACCAAGAGTGTAAGAGGGTTCCCTTTACTCCTCACCCTCTCCAGCATTTATTGCTTGTAGACTTTTTGATAGCAGCCATTCTGACTGGCATGAGATGGTACCTCATTCTGGTTTTGATTTGCATTTCTCTGTTGATGAGTGATGTTGAGCATCTTTTCATGTGTTTGTTAGCCATCTGTATGTCTTCTTTGGAGAATTGTCTGTTTAGTTCTTTGGCCCATATTTTTATTGGGTTGTTTATTTTTCTAGTACTGAGCTGCATGAGCTGCTAGTATATTTTAGAGATTAATTGCTTCATTTGCTATTATTTTCTCCCACTCTGAAGGCTGTCTTTTTACCTTACTTATAGTTTCCTTTGCTGTGCAAAATCTTTTAAGTTTAATTAGGTCCCATTTGTTTATTTTTGCTTTCATTTCTATTACTCTGGGAGGTGGGTCATAGAGGATACTACTGTGATTTATGTCAGAGAGTGTTTTGCCTGTGTTTTCCTCTAGGAGTTTTATAGTTTCTGGTTTTACATTTTAGATTTTTAATTCATTTTGAGTTTATTTTTGTTTATGGAAAGTGTTCTAGTTTCATTCTTTTATAGGTGGTTGATCAGTTTCCCCAGCACCCCTTGTTAAAGAGATTGTCTTTTCTCCATTGTATATTCTTGCCTCCTTTGTCAAAGATAAGGTGTCCATAGATACGTGGATTTATCTCTGGGCTTTTTATTTTGTTTCATTGATCTATATTTCTGTCTTTGTGCTGGTACCATACTGTCTTAATGACTGTAGCTTTGAAGTATAGCCTGAAGTCAGACAGGTTTATTCCTCCAGTTCCATTCTCCTTTCTCAAGATTGCTTTGGATATTTGAGGTTTTTTTTGTATTTCCATACAAATTTTGAAATTATTTATTCTAATTCTTTAAAAAATACTATTGGTAGCTTGATAAGGATTGCATTGAATCTAAAGATTACTTTGGGTAATATACTCATTTTCACTATATTGATTCTTTTGATCCATGAATTTGGTATATTTCTCCATCTATTTGTATCATTTTTTATTTCTTTCATCAGTATTTTATAGTTTTCTATATATAGGTCTTTGTTTCTTTAGGTAGATTTATTCCTAAGTATTTTATTCTTTTCATTGCAGTGGTGAATGGAATTGTTTTCTTAATTTCTCTTTTTTCTCATTGTTAGTGTATAGGAATGCAAAGGATTTCTATGTATGAATTTTATATCCCACAACTTTACTATATTTATTGATTAGCAGTAGTAATTTTCTGGTGGAGTCTTTAGGATTTTCTATGTAGAGGATTGTGTCATTTGCAAACAGTGAGAGTTTTACTTCTTCTTTTCCAATCTGGATTCCTTTTACTTCTTTTTCTGCTCTGATTTCTGTGGCTAAAACTTCCAAAACTATGTTGAATAGTAGTGGTGAGAGTGGGCACCGTTGTCTTGTTCCTGACTTTAGGGGAAATGCTTTCAATTTTTCACTATTGAGGATAATGTTTATTGTGGGTTTATCATATATGGCCTTTATTATGTTGAGGTATGTTCCTTCTGTGCCTGCTTTCTGGAGGGTTTTTATGATAAATAGATGCTAAATTTTGTCAAAGGCTTTCTCTGCATCTGTTGAGATAATAATATGGTTTTTATCTTTCAGTTTGTTAATGTAGTGTATCACATTGATTTGTGAATATTAAAAAATCCTTGCATCCCTGGGATAAAGCCCACTTGGTCATGACGTATAATCTTTTTAATATGTTGTTGGATTCTGTTTGCTAGAATTTTGTTGGGGATTTTTGTATCTATGTTTACCAGTGATATTGGCCTGTAGTTTCTTTTTTTGTGGTGTCTTTGTCTGGTTTTGGAATTAGGGTGATGGTGGCCTCATAGAATGAGTTTGGCAGTTTACCCTCCTCTGCAATCTTCTAGAAGAGTAGGATAGGTATTATCTGTTCTCTAAGTTTTTGGTCAAATTCACCTGTGAAGCCTGGGCTTTTGTTTGTTGGAAGGTTTTTGATTACTGTTTTGATTTCTGTGCTTGTGGTAGGTCTGTTAAGATTTCCTGTTTCTTCCTGGTTCAGTTTTGGAAGGTTATACTTTTCTAAGATTTCATCCATTTCTTTCAAATTGTCCATTTTATTGTCATATAGTTGCTGATAGTAGAAGAGACACGAGCTTTATCCCTGAGTTGGGAAGACCCCCTGAAGGAGAGCATGGCAACCCACTCCAATATTCTTGCTAGAGAATCCTAAGGACAGAAGAGCCTGGGGGCTATGGTCCATAGGATCACAAAGAATCGGACATGACTGAAGTGACTTAGCATACACACCCATGTATCAGATACTGTTGTGGGCTTTTGGAATATAAGAGTGAGCTTAACAAAGATTCCTACTGTCATGGAGCCTACATTCCAAAGGAGGAAGACAGGCAATAAATAATGGACACAGTAAATAAGGGAACTGATAATATTTTAAATGCCAGGCTCAATGAGTCACAAGCTGGAATCAAGATAGGAAACAACAACCTCAGATATGTGGATGATACCACTCTAATGGCAGAAAGAGAAGAGGAACTAAAGAGGCTCTCAATGAGGACAAAGGAGGAGAGTGAAAAAGCTGGCTTAAAACTAAGTATTAAGAAAACCAAGATTATGGCATCTGGCCCCATAACTTCATGGCAAATATAAGGGGAAAAGGTGGACATAGTGACAAATTTCCTCTTCTTGGGCTCTAAAATCACTATGGATGGTGACTGCAGCCGTGAAATTAGAAGACGATTGCTTCTTGACAGGAAAGCCATGACAAATCTATATAGTGTGTTGAAAAACAGAAACAATACTCTGTCAACAGAGGTCCATATAAGTCAAGGCTCTGGTCTTCCCAGAGGTCACATATGGTTGTGAGAGCTGGACTGTAAAGAAGGCAAAACACCAAAGATTTGATACCTTTGAACTGTGGTGCTGGAGAAGACTCCTGAAAGTCCCTTGGGCAGCAAGGAGATCAAACCTGTACATTTTAAAGGAATTCACTCCTGAATACTAGTTGGAAGGACTGATGCTAGCACTGAAACTCCAGTATTTTGTTCATCCAGTGCTAATAGCTGACTCATTGGAAAAGTCCCTGTTGCTGGAACAAATTGAGGGCAGAAGGAGAAGAGGGCGTCAGAAGATGAGATGGCTGGATGGCCGTGCAACTGACACGAACTTGGGCAAACTTTGGGAGGTGGGGTGGTGAGAGACAGGGAGGCCTGGCGTGCTACAGTTCATGGGGTCGCAAAGAGTCAGACATGACTGGGCGACTGAACACCAACAAGCAGATAATAATTACTAGGTAGAAAAAGGATAAGTAGAGCAGAACCTGGGTGTTTGGGAGTGCAGGGGCTCGGACGGCATCAGGTATGTTCACTATGATGGTGATGTTCAAGGAAAGCTGTGAAGGTGCTGAGGTTACCTGTGCATTTCTCGTGAGAGCACCTTCGAGATGGAAGCAACAGCAGATGGAAAGCCCTTGACTGGGATTGTGGTTGTTGTGTTAATATCTGAGGAATAATGAAGACGAAGCCAGTGTGACTATAGCAGTGTAAGTGGGATGAAGGGAAACTACGTATACGCAATTGTGTCTGACAAATAACAGGCACTCTTCAATTATATTACTGCAGTAGGAGCCCATGATCAGAGGTAGGCATTGAACTGGTTTTGTGGAATCAGTGGTATTTAAGATGTAAATTAACATACAGATAGAATGTAGACAGGGCGTGCAAATTGTTCTGAGTTTTGTTATTTAGTCCTCGCAACAAAAAAGAGGTTAGGACTTTATCCCAAACTATTTTATCATCCCAGCAACATGATCTAAACCAAGACTCTGGTTTTCATTGCCAAAGACTGGGCATTCTCCTATTTTTTTTCCCCACTGATACTCTGCATGTCCCTTACATATCTTCAGAGAAACATGTACATGTAATATGTGTAAATGTACACATAACATGTTTTATGTACATGTAGGTTACATGTAGGTCTTCCCTGGTGGCTCAGTGATAAAGAGTACACCTGCCAGTTCAGGAGACATGGGTTAGATCCTTGGGTTGAGAAGATCCCCTGGAGAAGGAAATAGCATCCCAGTGTAGTATTTTTGCCTGGGAAATCCCATGGATAGAGGAACCTGGTGGGTTACAGTCCATGGGGTTGCAGAAGAGTTGGACAGGACTTAGTGACTAAACAGCAACAAAGATTACATTCAAATGTGAAAAGACAGAAGTGAGATTGTTTCCTTTTCTTGAAATGGAAAATTCCCAGAAAAATAATAATTCTGGTCACTTATAAAGCCACATTGTAAACACCCCGTTACAATGAGGTTTCCTATAAAATCATGATTCTAATGTTCTGTTTTCAACTGTGCCTCTGTTAGAGGCTCATTTTATTTAACTTAATCATGAAGTTCTGGATAGCTTATAGCTGGGAGTTCCATGGTGATACAAATCCCTATGTCATTCTTTACTTCTTTCCCCTCATTGTATCTCTTCCAATTTAAAGAGGGGGCCTCCAGAAAATATAATCATGAGTGAGACTATCCCAGACCACATTAGATCAACATAAATGATGATTCACAATGAGTAACTCAATTGAGATGGTGGTTAATGATTCCTATTTTTTGGAGAAGGAATATGATTAACATCTGAGAGCTCTTTATACATCATTAGGAAATTTAATTTTTTATAATAACTCCTAATATATTTTCCTATTTTAAGAAAATAAATTCGTGTTCATCTACTTCTAAAAATCCATCCATTTTCACTCTGCTTATTTCCATTACCATAATTTCTGTGAATGTGTTTTTTGGTCAGATGTGAGGATAGAGTGAGAATTAATTCCTGATTTTTATACAAGGGTGAGGGATTTTAGTTGGGGAGGTTTGAGGCTAAAATTGTTACTTCTCTCTCAGTGACTCCAGGAGCTTAACATAAGAAGAAAGCCAAGAGCATTTTTTTTTTTTAAGCCCCAGGGAAGTATTACTGCTCTACGGTTACTTGAAAGATGAATAAAATTCTTTTACAAACTATGTTATTTTAGGTGATGATTATGAATCATTAAGAAACAAAAGCTTTTTCCAGTATGCATTAAAAACCATTTTGCCTTAGATTTTATAGTGTTCATGCTCTTTAACTTCCCCTGAGTACTATAATTTTCTAGGTGGTTATATAAATTGAATTTAGAGAGTCTCAGTAAATTAGACAAACCATTGCTGTATTACCTATTGAATCAGTTGCCCACCAGTCCATTCCAAATATAGACATTTCAAATTTATTTTAACATGCGGTCTGTCCTTGATTTATGTCATCATTGATCATTCATGGCTTATTTTATATCCTAAGCCACAAAGATGCATTTGATTTATCCTGTGGCTTCATTTGTCTTGACAAATAACTGCTGTAATCTCTCCTCACTTACATATTTACTCCTTGGAAAGAAATTTTTAACTAAGTACCAATTTAGAAGTCATTTTTCTAATAGGTGTTATTAAAAAATATAAATATATTTGTTAGGTAATTTCCCACAGATTGAGGGAAGAAAAACTTAACCATTTTTGCTCTCTGTAGCAATTTATAACCCCAGCAGGGGTTTAGATTTAAGTAGATAGATATACCAAACCGTGAAACTTAAAGGGAAACATACCATGCTTCTGTGTCTAAAAAACAAATCAAAACAAATAACATTTGAAGCTTTCTAGTCTCTCATATTTTCACAGTCAAAATGGCTTTGTATGAGTGGTAAATACAAGATTTAATTGTGTTGTATTTGTACATGGAAGATTGCTTTTTTTATTTATTAAAATAAATCAATATATAAAAGAAACTAAAAGATAATAGACCAAGGTAAGAGAATAGAAGACTAGATTGTGATGTAATTCAGCAAACATTTATCTAAGGACTAAAAAAAATAAGATTTGATTGTTGCCATTACTCAGTTTTCAATTATTATTATAAAATTATAAAATAATTCTTAATACTTAATTTACAAGCTGTTATTATATTAAAGTCATCTTAATACACTTTATTATTCTTTAACAATTACCATTTCATTTGATGCTCACAGTGCTAAGAGGTAGGCAGGCTTAGGTATGAATAATCTTTAGTCATAATATTTTTTCAGTATATTTTATCCCTACCTTCACTGAGATATTGTTGACATATAATATTGTATAAATTTAAGGTGTATAATGTGATGAATTAAAATAGGATGCATTGTGAAATAAACAGAGGAGTATGTAAAGCACTTTATATTTCCTGAATTTTTAAAAAGTGTTTAAAATCCTTTGCCTGCTAACCTGAAATGCTGATTCCTCTTACATACAAAATTTTCACATGTAATGGTCCCACTTATTTTCTATTTTATTTTGATCAAGATGTCAATTTCTGAACCACCAAGCTTTGGCTATTCCTAAGCATTGTCTATTCTATATGCATTTCAGAATTATCTTGTCAAGTTCCATAGAAACATTTTATTTGACTCTTGATTAAGATTATAATAAATTTGTAGGTTAAATTGGAATAATTAACATATTTATAGCATCAGTACTTCCCTTACATGCACATGGTTTGTCTCAATTAATTCAGGTATTATATGTCCTTCACACAATATTTTTTGAACTACTTTTAGGGTACTGTTACAGGTGTTGGGTATAAAATGCCCCTACCTCTAAATAGCTTAATGTAATGGAAGAAGAGACGAAACAACAAATAAGATTCAAATATATATACAGTGTGTTTCATTGTGATAGACACTCAGAAGAAAAATAAAGTAGGGTATAAGGAGAACCAACAATAGAAATGTGTTTGTCTGTGTGTGTACATGTGTGTTTTGTTGAGTTAGGGAACATTTCACTAATAAAGTAATAGACTTGAATCAGGAGAGTAAGTGAGCCATGTGTATATCTGTAGAAAGAACTGCTTACCAGAACAAAAGATGCAAAGCTGTGAGGTAAGAGGCCTGATATGACTGTACTCTGTACTGAAAAAACAGTACAGAGTCCAGAGTGATTAGAACAGAGATGGAGAAACATTTGCAGTTGTCACCATGAGGATCTTGAATACTGCTTAAGATTATTCAATGAATATTACAGTCTTGCTCTGAATATCTTTTTTATGGTCTTTCTAAAATTACCTTTCTAATTGGTCATTGTGGGTGTACCAGAAAATTTCTGTTTCTGGTATGTTGATTTTATATCCTGTCCCATTACTGAATTTAGTCCTTGTATTTTAACAGTTGATTTCACTTCATTTTCTGTAAAGTGACAATCCTGCCTAGTGACCATTGCTTCCATCCTAACCTTGTGTGTGTGTTAGTCCCCCGGTCATATCCAACTCTTTGCAACTCTATGGTCCAGATTCCTCTGTCCATGGGATTCTCTAGGCAAGAATACTGGAGAGGGTTGCCATTTTCTTCTCCAGGGGATCTTCCTGACCCAGGGACTGAACCTAGATCTCCTTCATTGCAGGCAGGTTCTCTACCATATGAACTACAGGGAAGGCCCATCCTAACTATAGTTTTTATTTATTTTTCCTTGTCTTATTACATTTTTATGATGCTCAATAAAATACTTAGCAGTATCTATGAAACTGAACATTTTTTCCTTTTTTCTAATTTTAATGAAATGTTTCTAATTTCACAATAAAACATCATGTTTGATTTAGTTGCTAAGTCATGTCTGACTACGACGCCATGGACTGTAGTCCACCGGGTTCCTCTGTCCTTGGGTTTTTTCCAGGCAAGAATACTGGATTAGGTTGCTATTTCCTGCTCCAGTCATGTTTACTATGTATTTCTTTGATGAAGTTGGGGTATTTTTTTCCTGTTTATAATTTGGTAAGACTTTTTTTTTTAACTAAAACATTTCAACATTATTTTGAACCTCTTATGGGTTTGTGTATGGGTGTATGTGTGTTTGTGACCTATTAATGTAGTAAATTGCCTGAGTTTATTAGCCTTTGAGAATACATAGGGCAGCTTTTTGCATGTTTGGGAGAAGTTTGGATGCAGTGAGTTTTCTGATTGCAGTTTTGGTGAGGCATGCTCAAAAAGTCTTTTGGACTTTCGTCTGTTTTGATGTAGTGGAGAGGTGTGTGAGGGGTCTCCAAGACCAACCCCAAGTTTGGTTATTTGCTGGGACCCATAGGATAGTCAACAAAGAGAAAAGGCATATCGTAGTATGTGTATGTCAATCCCAGTCTTCCAATTTATCTGCCCTCACCTTCTGGTAACCATAAGTTTATTTTTTATATCTGGAACTCTATTTCTATTTTGTAAGTAAATTCATTTGTACCCTTTTTTTAGGGTTCCACATATAAGCTATATCATATGATATTAGTCTTTCTCTGACTTCCTTCACTCAATATGATAATAAGGTCCTACTGTTTAGCACAAGGATCTCTACTCAATACTCTGTAATGGCCTATATGGGAAAATAATCTAAGAGAAGAGAAGATATAGGTATGTGTATGGGCTTCCCTGGTGGCTCAGTGGTAAGGAATCCACCTGCAGTGCAGGAGCCTGAGGAGACATGGGTTGGATTCCTAGGTTGGGAAGAAACCCTACAGGAGGAAAAGGCAATCATTCCAGTATTCTTGCTTGGAGAATCCCATGGACCAAGGAACCTGGTAGGCTGTAGTCCATGGAGTTGCAAAGAGTCAGACATGACTGAAATGACAGTTATACACTCACACATGCATAACAGATTCACTTTGTTGTATAGTAAAAACTAACACAGTATTGTAAATCAGCAATACTCCAGTAAAAAATTTATGAAAAGAAAAGAGCAAAGGCACATGTCATGGGAAAAAGTTTGGAGGAGATCAGATTGATTATATTCTTTGCAGCTGAAGATGGAGAAGCTCTATACAGTCAGCAAAAACGAGACTGGGAGCCGACTGTGGCTCAGATTATGAACTCCTTACTGCAAAATTCACATGTAAACTGAAGAAAGTAGGGAAAACCACTAGACCGTTCAGGTATGGCCTAAATCAAATCCGTTACAATTATACAGTGAAAGTGACAAATAGATTCAGGGGGTTACATTTGATAGACAGAGTGTCTGAAGAACCAGGGAATGGGGGTCGTGACATTGTATAGGAGGCAGTGATCAAGACCATCCCCAAGAAAAATAAATGGAAAAGGCAAAATGGTTGTCTGAGGAGGCCTTACAAATAGCTGAGAAAAGAAGGAAAAGGAGAAAATGAGATATTCCCATTTGAATGCAGAGTTCCAAAGAACAGCAAGGAGACATAAGAAAGCCTTCCTCAGTGATCAGTGCAACGAAATAGAGGAAAACAATAGAATGGGAAAGACTAGAGATCTCTTCAAGAAAATTAGAGACACCAAGGGAACACTTCATGCAAAGATGGGCATAATAAAGGACAAAAAATATGGACCTAATAGAAGCAGACGATATTAAGAAGAGGTGGCAAGAATACACAGAAGAACTATACAAAAAAGACCTTTATGACCCAGATAATCATGTTGGGGTGATCACTCACCTAGAGCCAGACATTCTGGAATGTGAAGTCAAGTGGGCGTTAGGAAGCATTCCTATGAACAAAGCTAGTGGAGCTGATGGCATTCCAGCTGAGCTATTTCAAATCCTAAAAGATGATGCTGTGAAAGTGCTGCTCTCAATATGTCAGCAAATTTGGAAAACTCAGCAATGGCCACAAGACTGGAAAAGGTCAGTGTTCATTCCAATCCCAAAGAAAGGCAATGCCAAAGAATGCTCAAACTACTGTACAATTGCACTTATCTCACATGCTAGTAAAGTAATGCTCAAAATTCTCTAAGGTAGGCTTCAGCAGTACCTGAACCATGAACTTCCAGATGTTCAAGCTGGATTTAGAAAAGGCAGAGGAACCAAAGATCAAATTGCCAACATCTGTTGGATCATTGAAAAAGCAAGAGAGTTCCAGAAAAACATCTATTTCTGTTTTATTGACTATGCCAAAGCCTTTGACGGTGTGGATCACAAGAAACTGTGGAAAATTCTTCAATAGATGGGAATACCAGACCACCTTACCTGCCTCCTGAGAAATATATATGCAGGAAAAGAAGCAACAGTTAGAACTGATCATGGAACAACAGACTGGTTGCTAATTGGGAAGGAGTATGTCAAGGCTGAATATTGTCACCATGCTTATTTAACTTACATGCAGAGCAAATTGTCAAGGCTGAATATTGTCACCCTGCTAATTTAACTTATAGGCAGATTACATTATGTGAAATGCCAGGCTGGATGAAGCACAAGCTGGAATCAAGATTGCCAGGAGAAATATCAATAACCTCAGATATGCAGATGACACCACCCTTATGGCAGAAACTGAAGAGGAACTAAGGAGCCTCTTGATGAAAGTGAAAGAGGAGAGTGAAAAAACTGGCTTGAAATTAAACATTCAGAAAACTAAGATCGTGGCATCTGGTCCCATCATTTCATGGCAAATAGATGGGAAACAATAGAAATCATGACAGACTTTGTTTTCTTGGGCTCCAAAATCAATACAGATGGGCTGCAGCCTTGAAATTAAAAGATGCTTGCTCCTTGGAAGTAAAGTTACGACCAACCTAGACAGCATATTAAAAAGCAGAGACATTACTTTGCTGACGAAGGTCCATCCAGACAAAGTTATGGTTTTTCCAGTAGTCATGTATGGATATGAGTTAGACCATAAGGAAAACTGGGTGCTGAAGAATTGATACTTTCTTTTGAACCAGCCGATTGTTCTATGTCCAGTTCTAACTCTTGCTTCCTGACCTACATACAGGTTTCTCAGGAGTCAGGTAAGGTGGTCTGGTATTCTCATCTCTTTAAGAGTTTCCACAGTGTGTCATAATCCACATTGTAAAGGCTTTAGAGTAGTCAATGAAGCAGGAGTAGATGTTTTTATTCCTAGCAATCACTGATCTTTTTTCCTTTCCTAAGAATTTTTATTTTGAAATATTTTTTTCACTCAGCATCATTTCCCAAAGATTCATAAAAATTTTTGTGCCTTTCAATAAAACGTCTCTTTTTATTCCTGGATGATATTCCATGGAATATCTGGCTGTTATGAATGAAATTGCCATGAGCTTTTGTTGACAAGTTTTTTATGTGAATACACATTTTCCTTTCTCTGGGATACATGCTCAAGAGTGAAATTGTTTGGTCTTATGATAGTTATGTGTTTAGTTTTATAAAAAACTGCCAAACTGTCCTTTGAACTGGTACCATTTTAACTTTCCATTAGCACTTCGTGAATCATGCAGTTTCCCCTCTCCAGCCATTGATGCTTTAACTGTTTCTTATTTATCCATTCTGATAGGTGTATGATGATATATTGGTTTTAAAATTTTTGTTTTTCTGGTGACTAATGACTTTGAATATCTTTGTATATGCTTATTTGCCATCTCTCTGTTTATTTGAAGGCAACTTATTTCAATTAGTTGATAATTTTATTCTTGATTTAATTGAAGTTTTACCTTTGTATTTTTTTGAGTTTACTTTTTTATCTTTAATTGAAAACGTTATGTCTTTTTGTTTGTATTTTTATTTTCTCTTAAGCATATCTAATTCTGAAAACTTCCTTGGAGAATCTCTTTGAATATGCACCACTGATTTTGATATATAATGCTCTCATTATTGTTAAATTTTTTATTGTCAATTTGTCTTTAAATTTGTTTCTTAATACATGAGTTATTTTAAATCACTGTATCTCCAAGTCAAAATTTTGCTTTGCTTTTTGACAGCTCTTTTAGTTGCAGTTTTCTTTCATTCTGTCTACTGATTGTGACTATTATGAAATAAGCCCTCTTGGAGTCTGATGTATTCTAATAGCTTTTGAGGCTGTCTCTTGCATGTTTGAAAATGATGTGTATCCTCTGTTGTGTATATATACACACACACACACAACTTATTAATCCTAATCAAATCTTCTATATCCTGTTTAAAGATGTTGATTTGTTAGAGAGGTATATTGAAATCCCAATATGTGTATAGATTTATCAATTTCTCTTAATTTTATTGCATTTTTTAAAATATTGTGTTGCTTGCTTCTTCATGTTTGTTTGTTATTGATTGTTTCTTTTATTAATTTTAAATACTCCCTTTGGTTCCTGTTCTTCTTGCTTTTCATATTGCTAGATTCCCCTACCTCTTCCCTCTTTCCCTGCTTCTTTTTCATCATTGCAAGCTTTCTGATTTTTATTAACTTTTTTGGTATATTTTCCCCTCTAATTTCTACACTTGTGTGAAAGTTTGCATTAGGTATATTTCCATTTAACAGCATTGATGAAAACTTGTAGTTTAAAGATTAAGTTCAATATAATTCTGTTTAGTTTGAATTATGCAAGATTGGAGTCATTTTATGTTTCTCATGTTTCTCATTCCTTCCCCACATTTTTTCCAGCCTTTTGCTGAATTGAATCTTGTTGTGTTTGCTATTGTAGTTTTTAAAATTTATGTCCCCTTGCATTATCTGAAAGTTTATCTGATTGGCATTCTAAATTTTTAATGCACATACTTGGTTTCTTTTTAAAATAAATTTGTTGAAATACACTGACATGTAATAATATATAATATAAAAACAATAAACTACATATATTTAAAATGTAAAATTTTATATTTTGAAATATATTTCCAATATATATGATTTATATATAATTATATATTTAAAACACAAATATTTGAATTATAAAAATATACTTTTATATGTAACATATAATCAATTTAGAACCGTACTAAGTATACATTTATTTTTAACATACAATATATTTAAGTATGCAGCTTCCCTGGTGGTTCAGCAGTAAAAGAATCTGCCTGCTAATGCAGGAAATTCAGGTTTGATCCCTGGGTCAGGAATATCCCTTGAAGTAGGAAATGGTAACCCACTCCAGTATTCTTGCCTGGGAAATCCCATAAACAGAGGAGCCTTGCAGGCTACAGTCCCTGGAGTCGCAGAGTCCAACACAACTTAGAAACTAAACAACAACAATTATTTTTTAGAAAAAAAATATATTTTATTTGAAGTTTAAGTTCAAATGTTAGTTGCTCAGTAGTGTCTGACTGGGGTGACTATGTGGACTGTAGCCTGCCATGCTCTTTTGTATTTGGGATTCTTCAGGCATGAAAGGAGGAATGGGTAGCCATTTCCTTCTCTAGAATATCGTCCCAACCCAGGGATCAAACCCCAGTCTCCTGCATTGCAGGCAGATTCTTTCCCATCCGAGCCACCTGGGAAGCCATATGTATATATACAGTGCCGGGTGGCACTAATGGTAAAGAACCTGACTGCCAGGGCAGGAGATGCAAGAGATGTCGATTTGATCCCTGGGTCAGGAAGATCCCCTGGAAGAGGAAACAGCAACCCACTCCAGTATTCTTGCCTGGAGAATCTCATGGACACAGGAGCCCGGTGGGCTATAGTCCACAGGGTTGCAAAGAGTGGGACATGACTGAAGGGACTTATATATGTACATATATGTTTATATACATGTATTTATGTAAATATATACACATATATATTTAGCAGAGCTCAGAATTGATTATATGTTTCTCTACCTTGTCCAAGAAAAGACCTATTCTTTTAATTTAATTTAATTTTATTCTTTTGATCTTCCCCTCTCATTCCCTATCCCCTGCCAACCACCATGTTGACATTATCTAGGATTTGTTTCAATCTGTTGCAGTTATTTCAAATGATTGTTGCTATTATTAGCAATCTCTCCTTATTTACCACTCTTGAGTTCTAGTCCCTTCCTCTGGATGTTCTGGTTTCATTTCTTTCTTTGTTTAGATGCTGTTTCCTATCTTGGATGAATTTCTGAAAGTTTCCCTGAATATGGGGTTTGCTTACGTTTCCTCATCTAAGTTACAACAGGCTATTTCATAATAGGAATTTGGGGTAGGAAGGAGAGACCATGGCATGGACTAAGGCTGCCGTCTTGACCAGTAATTCAGGAGGCACTTTTTGTGCGAATAGGAAGTCAACTTGTGAACGGAGGCAGGCAGGTGTTTGGAAGTCAGACTTGTTTGTCATATGTCTGCTCATCTCTGTTCTCCTGACTACTAAAGCAACCTAAGTGAGCTTTAGTTTCCTGACCTGTAAAATGGACATCATAGCAGTCTTGTAAAGATGAAATGAGTTGAGGAATGACAAATAAGTTTGTATCACCACATATTCAGTGTTTAATAAGTATTGATTTATTTTTAGGTTAAATAAAATGAAATATGATACTTTTGTACAAACTAAGTTGTAAACATGTGGAATCTATCACTCCTAAGAGTTTGTTTAGTTTGCACACATAACTATGTTTGATAATCATTTAGAGAATGCTTTTGTTGATGTATTGATCAATGCCGGGGTCCAGCCTCGGCGGGTCCGGGGGTCTTGAGGGATGAGTGGCGTCAGCGGAAGAACTGAGCTGAGTCGATGTGTGGTGATGGAGCAGTCTCTCGTTTATTGTTGTTGGTTTACAGTTTTATAGCCAAAAGACATCCCCATTACATCACAAATATTCTATACAATCTTTTGTTTTTTGCCTACCATCAACAACTTTAACATTAAGCTCATTTTCCTTGCAAAAGGTCGGATTTCTGCATAATTAGACTTAACAATAGTATGTTTACCATTTGAATGTCTCCAGCATACTTCGGATAAGTACATCAATCTAAGTAGAAAGGTTACATTTCTCTTACTAGGTGCAACTGTGTAGAAGCTAGAAAGAAGGGCTTAAGCTTGAAACTTTTATTCTATTAACCTATTTTGGTTCTTATAAGGAAAGAGAAAAGAGGACAAAGAGACAGTTTAGCAGCACTGCTTTAACAATGAAGTCCTATTAACCTTACAACTACTAAAATGAATTCCTATGTCTACATTATTCTAAAGCAATCAATATCTCCAACTATGCTGGCCACAGTTATGAGCATTCCTAAGTCTCAATCGAGCCTGATTTCTTCAAGGAAGCGAGCCTCCTCTGTGGAGTGGTCAGGGGAGTGGGAGGTGGAAAGGTGACCCAAATACTAGCCTTTCTGGTGGTGGCCTTGCCATGACCTCCAGAGAACTCTTGGTAAACTCCCCAGTAAGGAGTAGTAATCCATTTAAATGTTCCTTTCATTCCTCCATAGCCCCCGGGGAAGGTGATCCACCTTCCCGGATCCTCTGGTCCATAAGGTCTGGGGGGATTATCTCAGGACGAATTCTTTCCAACTGTGACTGACCTACTGAGATGAGCCAATGTTCTGAGCATGGACAGAACTTCCAAGAAAAATACCAGGGTGGGGCTTGCCCAGGATGCCCCGATATAGAAAGTCAGCTTTGCAATTTCTTTCTTAGGCTCGTGACCTTGTCATCTGAGCAAGGGGGCATCCTGACGGCTCCCGGCAGATCAAGGGTATACCCTTGGGATGTCTGGGAATGTATATCCCCGATATTTTGAAGACAGTGTTGAGGTAAATGACTCTCTCTTTCACAATACTCTTATGTGAATCTAGACACAGTAGGGCACTTACTATCAGATGATCTCTTGAGTTATTTATGATGCGGCTACATAGGGGAGTTGTCCAGGGTAAGGTCCAGATGCTGCTCTGCTTCAGACCTATCACTTGCCACTCCAGCAGACAGCTCACTGGAGCTTGAGAACTGCTTCCTGCATAATAGAAAACATATGAGTAAACATGAAATGACAAAAAGATGCAACTTAGTGTTGAGATCTGACTTACTTTTAACATCTAATACTTGTTACTCAGACTCCTTGTTCAACTACCAGCTCTCAGATTCTACATTCTGTAGGCATTCCTGGATTGAAGCTACTTTTCTGCTTGTCCCAGAAACTGATCTCCTTGGATTCCAGGTCCCTTGTTATATACTAACCTTGGCAGTTGCCCTCTACTTCAAGACTTGCATGAAATTATCAATAAGACCATTATGTGGGAGAGAATATGAATGCATGATAAACTAGGAAACAGTGTGGTGCTGTGAAGACAAATCATGGTAGACTTATTTCATTTTCTTCTCTGATAGAGTGACAGGCCTCATAAACAAGGGGGAGTAATGGACAAGATCTATGTTGCTTCCCTGTAATTACTCCTGAACACTCCAGGTATGACAGGCCGTATTTTATGTTTCCATACAGTTGAGAAACAGGATCTTTGTCACCAAGCCTGATTAATCTGTCCAGTTTTTCTGAGAGTCTGCATCGGAGCCAATATGCTGAATAAGTTGTGCTAAACAAAAATCAGGGCAACAGAGCTAAATAAAGAACTTAACTCTGTCCATCTAGAAAAGATCATGAGAGGCTTCCTACATGTGGAAAGTTATAGTCAGAATAGCAGGAAGTGGTTGAGATTGTAAAGTTAAGAAAATACACTGGGGCTTGAAGATGCAAGGTATATTTGAACAAAGAATCTAGGAAGAATTGAGAGGGTGTTGTAAATTTTTCAGTGAAGGATACACTGAAAGTTTTGTCTTTGAGACATTTTAGGTAAAATGTCTGAGAATGCTTTGGCGTGGGCTGGCTTTGGATCCCTTCTTCTATCCAGTGCAGTATTTTTACATGTGTACTTTCATGGGGAAATTGGAATGATAAAGAACATAGACGTAACCAGAAGATGAGACAAGAACAAAAATGTTTTGTTATTAAAGGAAAAAGAAAACAGACTTTCTAATTTGTATCCGACTTGGGGTGCATGAGGAACATGACTTTTATACATGAACATTGGGATATTCAATTTTTGTTTATGGATTTCACAGTTTCAATGGGAAAGCA
Source organism: Antilocapra americana (assembly GCA_007570785.1). Lineage (NCBI taxonomy): Eukaryota > Metazoa > Chordata > Mammalia > Artiodactyla > Antilocapridae > Antilocapra > Antilocapra americana. The sequence continues at coordinate 10,994,493 of ML664174.1, forward strand.
AAGGGTAAAAGCCTGACTGAGTTCTGTTTATTGTTTAACAGAGAGATGAATGGGTTTTATATTTTCAGTATTCAACCTTGTTTTTTTGTAAAGGGAAGATGGATTATTCTCATTTTTAGTGGAAACTGTGAACAGTGTTGATCCAACTGAAATATATAGATTTGTGTAAAAGAGAGGAAAGTGGTTTTGTTACAGAATGAGCTTTGGTGTTTCCTCTACCTCTCAGCTTGATCAGGGTTTCATTAGAGAAGTCTTTTCTGACCTCTGGACAAGGCTGGCTCAGCCTTTCATATATTCACAGCACTGAGTATATGTAGGAGTCTGTGTATGATACACATCTGCATACCGAGGTCCTATTTGTGACTTTTTAATGTAATATTCCACAGTAGACAGACTGTAAGCACCTCTGAACATAGGAAATGTGCAAGTTCTGGCTCACTATTTTCTAATCGAAGCCTAGTATCTGACACCTATTAGACTCTCAATAAATGAATGAGACAGTGAACAAGTGGATATAGTCTAGATACTGAAATAATCTGAAAAACAAACAAAAAAATAAATTATGAGGATGAATAAAAATGTGGTCATTGCCCATGAAAGGAGTTTTCACTTAAAAAGTTTTACAGTAAGTATGTTACCTTTTGAATAAGGAAGGCAAATTTCCAAACATGGAAGAGGCAGCGTGGTGGGCAGAAGGCCATGCTATCACGTGCTGGGTGGGCAGCAGATGGAGATGAAGTGGGCCTTATTCCAGCCTCTGTCTCGACCCAATTTCCACAACTGTTACTGAACACGTTTCTTTTTCATCGTGCAATTGAAAGCCCCATTAAAGCACTCTGCAGGTCCTTTTGATATAGCAAGTGAGAGAGATCAAAGCCGGAAGAGAACTAAACCCGGTTGACTCACCCTGGAAGGTTGGTTTGTTCACTCCCCTCCTCTAACAGTTGGTTCACGGAACAGAAAGGTGGTTCATTTACTGAAGAGCAGAAAAGGTAATAGTGGTTTTCACAGCAGCTGAACACATTTAGCAGAGTAATTTTCTAACTTTTGTTAACTTCATGAGTTCATGGTTTCCTCTTTGTGGGGAAAGTCCAGGACTCGTATCTTACATCTGTCATTTTGTTTTCTTCTAAAGTTAAAGAGAAGAAAGGAAAAGAGATCTTAGCAAGAAAGGGGAAAATAAGATGAAAAAAAATCCAAAATTTCATCTTATAGTTCCTATGAAATCAAGTCCAGAACAATGGTGATTTTCAGGGCAGACATGCATGATTCCAGCCTCCTACAGCCTTTTCCCTGTGACTCATTATTTTCTATATTCACTAATAATTTTTGGTATTAAGGTTATAATGCAAATGTTGCCAAGTATTTTCCCTTTCATTTGAAACAGAGAGTCTTGATTGTCATTCAAAGGATCTGATGAACTGGTGAGGTTTTGAGATTTGGAGATAAGGAGGGAAGTTGTGGTTATTTATTTGGAGTTCATTAGAAGGAGATATTTTCTTAGTCTAGTATGGGTTCAATTCCATCTGAACCCAGGTAATTGGCTTGGTGATTTTTCAATGACTCCTTAATCTCTTTGATTTTGTGAACACGCTAAAGAAATAGATCAATGGTGGGTAAATTATGAATTTTATAATGAATATCCTCCATTATACTCTCAGTATGTTTCATTTCCTTTTTTTTTAATTTTTAATTTTTTGGCTGTGCTGGATCTTTGTTGTTGAGTGGGTTTTTCTCTAGTTGTGGAGAGTGAGGGCTACTTTGTAACTGTGTTGCGTGGGTTATTATTGTTGTGCGTGGGCTTGTCATTGCGGTGGCTTCTCTTGTTGCAGAGCCCAGGCGCTAAGCATTTACAGCCTTGAATAGTTGTGGCTCCTGAACTCTAGAGCACATGCTCAATAGTTGTGGCAAATGGGCTCAATTGCTCCTAGGCATGTGGGATCTTCCCAGACCAGGAATAGAACCCATGTCTCCTGCGATGGCAGGCAGATTCTTTACCACTGAGCCACCAGGGAAGCCCCTCATTTCCTTTTAGGCTTCCTTTTATCTCAAAAGCAGAATTTGAGCATGTGAACTGATAATTATCACTGGTGGGTTAACAGAAGTCAAACTTAATCAAATTTCAGATGTCAGACCTCAATTTGGCTTGTTGTTAGGGGCAAAATGAACTGAGAAATACATCCAAGTTGGAATTCAGGACTTTTGTCAAAGTCTGGGTTAGAGATTACCACTTAAGCCTCAGTTTAAGATGATTATTATGATTATAATGATTAAGTGATATATGTGTGAAAATATAAGAAATGATAAACATGTCTAAAACTGTTTTTCTACCTTTGATGAGGGCTGAATTTCTGTAGAGTGTGTATGTGTGTATATGTGCTTGTATATGAGCATGACAAGTTCTCTAGATCAGAGAAGGTGTAGTTTGAGGAAACATTTGAGGACTATGGGGGACCTGCGTGGATTAGTGTGTGGGTGGGATTTTGCTGAAGATGAGAGGATCTCTGTGGTTGGATGGAAGAAATCAAATGTAATACACTGTATATTATAGTTAACTAGGCAACTGCTAATTAAGTTCCCTCCTCTTTTCCTTCTATAATGGTAGCATAAAAGTAGGAGAATATGCTTGAATTCAGTGTGGTAGAGAACCTACACAGTATGGAATAGCAGATTCTTGCCAATGAAGTAAAAACACATATAGTGATTAAGAGAAAATATTCTGGTAATTGCATTCTTGATATATAGATATTGCTTAGACTAAAATTATTTATATGCCAATGTGGAAATAATTACTTTTTCAAGTGTTATAAATGAAGCTGGTGTGCATTTCTGAGGGAGTTGCATCTGTAACAAATTCATCAGAGTGTACTCTTAAGGTATTTTTATAGGAATGCCACCATTCTGACACATTGGAAAGCCCCACTTACTTAATTGAACATAAATGTTACAATTTCTTAAGAAACTGGTGTAAGAATGGTATTTTTCATTCAAGAAAAAAGGACTGTGGTCACCTCACAATATTTTCTGAAAAGTAAACCAACATGATTTACAATATAATGAACTTTTTATATATAGAGTCTGATCAACTTTTTAATATTAAACTATTATAACAGCATTAGTAATCATGCATGTTATATAAATTGACAGCCCTAAGAATGGGACCAATCATCCATCCATCTATCCATTTACTATTTTTCTAGTTATTTCCTCAGGCCATATGAATGATGCAGTCTGGTTTCATCTTTGTCACTGTGAAACTATCTTTTATTTGTTTATCACTGAAACCTTGGCACTTTCCCTGTCACTTCTAGATGATTTTGTCTGTTTCCACAGTGACTCAGAGTTCTTCATGGGCTAGTGGAGTGTTAGAACTGAAGAGGACCATAACGTGTTGTTAATGAGACTGATGTCTAGAGATCAAAGCAATAAAATTGATGATATCCAAACTATTTTTATATTCATTTTAACTGTCTGCATTTCCAGCCCATCTTTCCCTTTAATCTCAGAAGAATAAATGGTTCCTCCTTATTTATTCAGGAATAGACTCCGTTGGTTCCCATTCCTTCTCTCTCTGGGAGGAACCTAATTTCTATATTAAACACTTGACATATTCTCATCCTGAGAAGATTTTTAGCTAAATGGAAACCAACAATGGATTGAGAATTGGTAGTATCGGAGTAAATATGTGTGTACAGTGGTGATGTGGTGGTGGTTTGAGGATTCCATCTTTTGACAAGAGCATAGGGTGAAGAGGAAGAAGGGAGCTCTTTTTTTCCACTTGTAAAACATTAACTAAGGACTATAGTATTCTGCTCAACTATTTATTATGCCTTAATAATGAGACTGAAAGTTTTTAATTTTCATAACTTATAAAAAATCATAATTTTCATAAATGCATTTATAATAGTCTTATGAAAAATATATTATTATCCATACCTTTTTCAGATGAGACAATTGTAGCAAAGAAAAATTAAGTGATTTGTGTTAAGTCCTACTGCTAACTGGTGACAGAGCTAGGATTTAAGCCATGTTTCTCTGACTACAGAGTTGGACTCTTTCTTAAGAAACAGACTATACTGCTTCTATCAGACCCAACCTAGGCTGGTTTTAGAGAGGTAATTAAGTCACAGTTTCCAAGAATGAGGAGATAAATATGCAAGTCAGAAGGTGAGTGTGAAATATCACACCTATTGATTAGCAAGATTAAGTTATGCAAAATGAGTAAGTTCTATAGTTCTGCTGTGCAACATTGTGCCTACAGATGACAATAATTGTGTTGTACACTCAAAAAGTTATTAAGGGTGGACCTCATATTAAATATTCTTACCCCAGTAAAATTTAAAAATTATATATGAATTATAAAGTACACATCTGTTTACATGTATTTTTAAAAAGTGTTATGGATTTGGATGAGGGAAGAGATTATAAATACTTTATTAAGATTTTTTGTTGTGTGATACATCATACATCTAAAGAGTATTTATTAAATATATATAGGGTATCAAAGCAGTAAATGTATTTAGTATTGCAGTTTAATGAAAAAAAAAGAAAACTCCACCAATCCTTCAGATTCCCTCTGCCCTAGAAACCACTATCCTGGTTTTGTTTTCATAGCAAGAATGTCCACATACAATGTATTGTTCAGTCTTGCCTGTTTTTTGCATTTAGTATAAATGGATTCCTGTACTATGTATGGCTTGACTATTTGCCTCAACACTATGTTTTAGATTCATGATCATGATATGTGACATTGTAGTTCATTTATTTTTTCCTACTGCTAAAGTATTCCTTTGTACAAGTGCTGCAATTCTTTCTTAACCAGTACAACATGTGGTAGATATCATGATTATTTCTAGTTCAACTTTTTGTACAAACAATGCTTATATAAACATTTTTGCACACATCTTTCAGTGCATATGTGCACTAAATATATATATACCTGGGTGTGGAATTGCCATGCACTTGGTCAATTTTATAAGATGATGTGAAATTTTACTCCATTATGAACAAATTGCTGGGAATGAAATAGTTGTATTTTCAGATTACATTTCTCTGACTATTAATAAGAATTTTTTTAAAAGAAGAGAATCATTTCATATGTCTCCTACTATAATGGATCTTTTCGAGTCTTCTGTTCATTTTCATTGACCTGTCTTCTTAATTTGTTCGTAAGAGTTCTTTTCATATTCTGAACATATCCTTTATTGGTTACCTGTATATTGCAAATCTTCTCGTAGTATGTCATCTATCTTTTCATGTTCATTATGATATCTTCTTATGAATAGATCTTCATTTAATGTGGTTAAGTCAATTGTTCATGGTTTATGCTTTTGCCATCTTTTTGAGGTCATAGAAATATTCTGTGTTTCCTTCTGCATATTTAAAATTTTTTTCTACTTTTGCTTAAATTCTAGACAGGTCTGCAACTTATTTGTATTAGGAAATTTCTTTTCACTTTACTTCATGTGGATAGTCAATGATTCTAGCATCATTTACTGAGTTGTTCACCTCCCACTGCCCCAACCATTTGTAGTGCTGCTGGTAAGTCGTGTCAGTCATGTCCGACTCTGTGCAACCCCATAGACAGCAGCCCACCAGGCTCCCCCATCCCTGGGATTCTCCAGGCAAGAGCACTGGAGTGGGTCGCCTTCTCTGTCTGTCGTGTTAGTTGTTTCATATATCAGGCTCTCATATATGCATGGCATTGTTGGGAGTTATCTATCTTTCCATATAATTTAGTGTTATAAACCACAGTATCAAATGTGTATATATGTTTACCACATGCCAGACACTGTTCTAAGCTGACATACAAATTTTATAAGGAAGGTACCCTTAATATCCTCATTTTATAGATGTAGCAATCATAGTATGCAGATTAAGTTATCTTATCCAAGGTCACATCCAGAAAGTAGCAGACCCCCAGGTTCCAGCACAAGCAGTCTAGCTTTTTACACTATGCTGCCTCTCCAACACTTACTTGTTGCCTTTTAGTATTAGAGATTTATGATTCATATTAGCATTAAGTACGGCAGATCTTCCAAGCTGGTGCTGCTTATGTCAGAAAAATACCTTTCTTGGTATTTTTCTCGTTCATATCAGTGTTAGAATCACCAAGCAAATTTATACCCCTCCCCCCACAGCAGTATCTACAAATTATTAATAAATTTGATTAATAAATTTGCTACATTGAAACTGTAGATCAATTGGCAGACGACTGCCATATCATGATATTGAGCATGGCTTATCTTTCCATGTGTTTATAATTTTTTCCATAAAAGTTTTACCTGTCTATTTAGTTTCTTTCTAAAATCACATGTATAAAATATATGATATATTATATGTTAACTTATTTACTTAGTTTGTGAGCTTCAGAAGGACAGAAATTTTGTCTTTTATTTGCTTCTTTTTAAACTATAAAGTTCCAGTACATGAACTAGTATATGATACATAATGATAACTTTAAAAATACTTCTTGAATTAATAAATTCTAATAGTATACTTTAAAATTGTGTACACTAACCATTTATAGATATTGAATAGGAAAGCCCTTAATCTTTCTTAATTAAACTTATAGCCAATTCTAATGACAAACTTTTATCATTTCTAAATATTTGTCTGAAGATTCTTTTGTGATTTGTATGCTATTAAATACAACATAATTTTTCTTTTAATCCTAGCACTTCATTTTCTCTTATTGGAACCAGTTCCAATCTCTAGTTCAGTAATGAGAATGAATATTCTATCTTGTTCTTGCTTCCAAAAGAAATATTTCTCTATTTTACCATCAAATATTATGTTTGCTCTAGGGTTTTTAAAATAACTTTTGTCATGCTAAACAGGGGTCCTTTTACTCTAGTCTGCTTATAATTTTGTAACAAATAGTCAAATATTATCAAACCATTCTCTGTATTTATTGAGAAGATTGTTTTTTTCTCTTTTAATCTGTTAACAGTGAATTTGAACAAAACAATTTATAATGATGATTCAATATTGTGTGTTTGGAATGAACTTGTTTAGTCATTATACATAATTGTCATATAGATGCATAACTTTTTAATGGATTATGGAGTTATTTTTGCTAATATTTTATTGAGAATTTTGCATATGTATTCATAAGTGAGAGTGGCAGTAATATTGTTTTTACATACTGCTTTTGTCTAATTTTAAAAAATATTTATTTTTATTTGGCTGTGCTGGGTCTTAGTTGTGGCATGAAGAATCTTTTAAGTGGCATGTAGAATCTACTTCCCTGACCAGGGATAACCCAGGCCCCCTGCATTTGGAGCACAGAGTCTTAACAGTGGACCATCTGGGAAGTCCTGTGTCCAGTTTTTGTATTAAGGAAACTAGCCTCAGAAAAGACTGGGACTTTTCCTAACTTTTCCAGATTCTGAAGGAGCTCACGATAAACAGTTGTTGCTGTTCAGTCACTAAGTTGTGTCCGACTCTTTGTGACCCCATAAACTGCAGCACTGCCAGGCCTCCCTGTCCTTCACTATCTCCCAGAGCTTGCTCAGACTCACGTCTTTTGAGTCGGTGATGCCGTCCAGTAATCTCATCCCCTGTCGTCCCCTTCTCCTCTGGCCTTCAACCTTTCCCAGCATCAGGGTCTTTTCCAATGAGTAGACTCTTTGCATCAGCTGGCCAAAGTATTGGAGCTTCAGCTTCAGCATCAGTCCTTCCAATGAATATTCAGGACTGATTTCCTTTAGGATGGACTGGTTGGATCTCCTTGCTGTCCAAGGGACTCTCAAGAGTCTTCTCCAACACCACAGTTCAAAAGCATCAGTTCTTCTGTGCTCAGCTTTCTTTATAGTCCTCTCACATTCCTATATGACTACTGGAAAAAACATAGCTTTGACTAGATGGACTTTTCTCGGCAAAGTAAAGTCTCTGCTTTTTAATATGCTGTCTAGGTTGGTCACAGCTTTTCTTCCAAGGAGCAAGCATTTTTAAATTTCATGGCTGCAATGACCATCCTCAGTGATTTTGGAGCCCAAGAAAATAACATATGTCACTGTTTCCACTTTTTCCACATCTATTTACTGTGACATGATGGGATCGGTTGCCATGATTTTAGTTTTTGGAATGTTTGACTGACTTAATCTGTTTCTTGAATATTTCATAGAATGTTTCTGAAAAACCATCTATACTTGTTGATATTTTTTGTTCTGATGTTAATTCTAATTCAATTTATTCAAGATAGTACCATTTATAGTATTTAGTACATTTATAATATTTATAGTATCGAAGAAGATTTTTACTTTTTTTGAGCCACTTTGCTATATTGAAAGTGAAAGTGAAAGTCGCTCAGTCATGTCTGACTTTTTGTAACCCCACAACTATACAGTCCATGGAATTCTCCAGGCCAGAATACTGGAGTAGATAGCCTTTGCCTTCTCCAGAGAATCTTCCCAACCCAGGGATCAAACCCAGCTCTACCGCGTTGCAGGCAGATTCTTTACCAGCTGAGCCACAAGGGAAGCCCAAGAATACTGGAGTGGGTAGCCTATCCCTTCTCCAGTGGATCTTCTCAATCCAGGAATCGAACTGGGGTCTCCTGCATTGTAGGCGGATTCTTCATCGACTGAGCTATCAGGGAAGCCCTTTGCTATATTAAGTTCTGATAATTACATTTTGTAATAAATTTTCAAATTTATTATAATACAGTTTTAAACCCTGACAAAAAGTTGTTAATACCTATTGGACCATCAGTTATGTTTATTTTTAATTTTATGTTTTTTCATTTCGTTTTTCCTTTGACACTAGGATATTAGGTACTTTTATTCTTTTTGTTTTTTTCAAAGAACCAACTTTTGGTTTGTTTATTGCCTTCATCCAATTTTTGTTTTCATCTTTGTTAGATTTTGCACTTAGCTGTTTCATTTATTAAATTTCATTTTATGTTTTAAATTTCTTCATTTGGATACTGAGCTCATTTTCAGCTTTTCATTTCTGCATTGTAAGTAGTTTTATCTTATAATTTTCATATGTGGTACCATGTTCATCACCTGTTATAAGCATTATTTTATGTAACACTTTGAAAAATACAATGATAATGTAATAGCTTTTCATAATTTTTAATTTTTATTTATACTTGTTGAAAGATTCTTTAAATGTTTTAAAACATAAGCTTCCATACATATGAAAGAAAATGTAAAACTCCATTGGTTAAGATATTTAATAAACTTCTCCAATTCAGATCCAGCTCTTCTGAATCATTCATTGATTCAGAGTCATGGACTCTTATTTTTGTTTGCATTATATCATCCTCTGTGCTATCAAGAGCTTTTATTTTAGAGTGCTTTACTATTTTCGCTGGAATTTTCTTCCAAAATGTGAATTTTGATGCTGGTGCTTTTTTGATCTTCCCAGAAGTATGTCACTGGATCATTTTTGGTCAGCAAATAGGATTTGTATTTCTTCCTTAAATGGTTCTAAATATTGTGTACAATGAAATATGAAGGGTACAGTTTTCTTTTTAAGTCACTAGGAGTAACAGTTAAATGCAGTTAATGCAATTATGTCATCTGGTCAAGTAAAATTGAAAGTCATCATTGATTATAAGATACATTTTGATTTATGAAATATTAAAATGTGAAAATTATGGATTATATACATGATACGTACATGCCTTATATTACATATGAGATAGTGCTCAGCTCTAAGTATTTTCTAATTTCTATTTTGATGTTTTCTTTCTTCTTTGACCAGTAGGTTATGTAAAAGCCTATTTTAACATTTCTAAATTCATGAGTATTTTATTTTTGGTATTGGCTGCTTATTTGTGCTTTTAGTAGGAAATATATTCTGCATTGTGTTAGTGTTTTTGAAATTTGTCAAGACTTGTTTATGACCTTGATTATGATATAGTCAATTTTGTCAAACATCCTTGTATGTTTGAGAAGAATGAAGTTCTCCAGTTTTTGTGGGTTTTGAATTGTTATTCAATATCTTTACTGATTTTTTGATCTGTTTGATAAATCAGTTGCTTGATAAATCAGATGTTTTAATAACTCCAATTATCTCTGTAAATTTTTCAAAATCTCTTTGTATATTGGCAATTTGCTTTATACATTTTGAAGCTATGTTACAAGGTGCATGCCATTTAAAAATATGTCTTCCTAGATGACTGAAATTTTGATCAATATGTAGTTGCTCTACATATCAATATTATGCATCTCATGTCTACTATATATTCATTATATGTCTAGCAATAATTTACAATATATCTAGCAATAATTTTAAATGATTAGATCTCTAGCAGTATTTGCATTTATCTCTAAATATCATTTAGATATTTAGATGGATGACTATTTTGTTATTAATGCCTTAATTATTTCAATTATGCTTTATCTGACACATAAATTTAGCCTTTAATGTTCAATCTTTCAATGTTCTTATACTTTTTTGAATCTTTTATAAACAATTCATGTTGTATTTTTAAAAAATTCACTTTAACAAGCTGGCTTTCAATCAAAAGTTTTTTGTTTACTTGCATTAGTTTTAATTATCATTATTGTAAAATTTATACCTATAATCTTACTTTGATTTTTCAGTTTTTAACTTTTCTATTTCTTTTCCTTCTTTTCTATTTTCTTTTGGATTGAGTTTTTCCCTGTATATTATTTTGGGAGTTGTAATTTCCATGTTTATTCTTTCAGTGATTTCTCTAGATATCTTAATGTGTATGTATAATGTGTAACAAAGTCTACTGTAAATGAGTATCTTTACCTTCTTTCAGTGTAATGTAAGGGATTTAAAATCAACTTTGCTCATCCCCTTCTGAGCTTTGTACTATTATTCTAGTTTTTTATTTCCATCTATTTTTTAATGCCAGAAATTAGGTATCATAGTCACTAAAACACACATAATGTGACTATTTTTCTCTTGATTTCTAAATGTAACCTTAGAATTTAATCTTTATTTTATTATATGATAGATTATAGTCTCCATTCTGTGTCTCTAATAGATCCTATGTTCCTTAAGACCAGGTATCTGATTTTATTTTTTATTAATTCACAGTGCTTGAGACAATGCCATGTACTTAGTAGGTAGTTAATAATTTACTGGCTCATTGATTTAGCTTCCAATTATACTTACGACTTTTCATTAACTGAGAAATTTAACATTCAAGTTAAAACACTTAGAGATTTTTTTTTTTCTGCTATGGTTAATATTGGCTTTTCATGCTCCATTTCCATGGAACTGATTCAACTGGATGTTTCAGTTACCAGGTCAAGTTGGTACCCAAAGTATTGGGTAGAGATAGAGATAAAAAGAAACAATGAGGAATGCACAAAATATTGTTGCATTTTGTCACTATGTGAAAAGCAGTAAAACTCATATGGTTCCGTTTTTTTCATTTGCTGCTATTCTTCCTAACTATATTCTTCTATATTCTTTTTTTTCAAATTATTGACCTCTATGAGTTCTCTTCATGTTCCCATGCTGTAGATGAGACAATGATAACATTTTATTCCTTGGCCTCCTTCTGCATCAAACAAAACCATGATAGACTGAAGACAAATGTACATCTCTTTTCTTCTTATCCATATTGTTCTTTTTTTTAATATTCTAGAATCTTTCAGATAAAAGCCTTTTTCTTCATTATGTGATAAACACCCTTGTTAATTTTTTAGCCTTATCTTTTCTACTTGGTTCATCTAGAGAAACATTTCTTTTCCACTAATAAAAATACTTTTCTTGCCTTACAATATCTGATTCCAGAATAGCTTAAAAATAAACCTGAATTTCACTTAAGATAATGTAATAAAGGACTCCGGATCAGACATCTGTTACTCATTATTTATAACCTCTGGCTAAAAGTCATGCTAATCAGGAGTTATTGCTATTTATTTCTCAGACTGCTTGCTCAGAAGACTCATTCATTGTCTTTAGTCATTTTCAATTTGCTTGTGATGTCAGTAAACTGTAAGTAGAATTTGAAACACCAGTTGTTAGTGGGGGACAGGGGACCAGAACCATAAAGCAAGTTAGTGATCAAAATTTGTCACTTCTAACCAATGCCTCAAAGTGACTTTGGCCACCTTATTCAGTTGCCGCAGAGTAATTTGGAATTAGTTGTTGTTGTTGAGTTGCTAAGTTGTGTCCGACTCTTTGAGACTCCATGGACTGCGGCATGCCAGGCTTCCCCACCCTTTACCATCTCCCAGAGTTTTCAGATGGACTCATGCCCATTGAGTTGGTGATGCCATTAATAATTGTTAATTTTTTTTTCTAAAGAGAGGCAAGGTGCTTTTTACATGTATTCCTCATATGTGACCATGCGATTTATCTATATTACCTTAAACAAATTTAAAATCTTTCATTGATATTATTTGTTCCTGTTTTGTTGTTGTTCAGTTGCTAAGTCATGTCTGATTCTTTTTGACCCCGTGGACTATAGCCCACCGGCTCCTCTGTCTGTGGAATTTCCTGGGCAAGAACACTGGAGTGGGTTGCCTTTTCCTTCTCCTAGAAATCTTCCCAATCCAGGGAATGAATCTGTGTCTCCTCCATTGTTAGGTGGGTACTTTACAGCTGAGCCCCAGGGAAGCCCAAAGTTACTAGGACTGAAATGGATTAAAAGAGGGCTTCGTAAGGACTCATGAAGATCTTTGTTTAAAACAAAACAAAAAAAATCTTTGAATTCTGATCAAAATGTCTGTAAAAGAAACAGGAATTCATTTCATAGTCTTTAAGTCAAGAAAGCAGTTTCTTTTGTAAATTCTATTGATGACTGTGCAATATATACTATATTGATCATAAAATTGAACTCTATAATTCTATATATTATGAATATATAGAATTATATATATAATTTTTATATATATATATATATATATATAAACTCTGAATATAATTCTCAGAATGTAATTCTGGTTGATTCATAGTTGATAATTGCAGTGACCTATTGACATTTCAAATGAAAAAGAAGAATGTGCTTGGTGCCCCTAACGACCATGACTTCTGCCCTTCCCCTCATAGTTCCAGAGAATTGCCATCAGGGAGAGCAACATTCTTGAGATTGTTGTTGTAGATTTCCTGTTTCTGGATATACCTATGGACTGTTGGATTGAATACACAGCAGATGTTTCTACCATTTCTTCCTACTGGCATAACATGATATGAAAGCAATTTCTTCTTTCTATGCCCACACCCTTCATCATCTTTTTCCCTTTTAGGAGAGTGAATTAAGTCATTACAAATGGAATAAGGGTTATACCTGCTACAGAAATTCATATAAAGGAGAACTTGATGTAAACTATTCATGTATGCTACATAGAGGTATTCTTCAGTAATGCTGGGGATCTTTATAAGACATCTCTTTGTAGCATAAGTTCCATCAGTAGATTTTTGTGAGAAAAAGACATGAGTCTTCTGGTTGTCTGAAATTTCAGGGTATTGTCGTATCTCTCAACTCATAAGACTGATCATAAGTGGTGCATTTCAGTTTGTTCTTTGCTTCCATCCTGACTAAAAAAAAATGATTTGCTTTAATCACATCATTATGTTGAATGAGCTAATGTTGACTAATGAGTTTCTTCATCTGTATTGATAACACAAGGATTAAATTTGTGGGTGCTGAGTTATCAGAATCTTTGTATAATTTCCTAGGAGACTGAAGTAAATAAAACAAAAAATGACATTTATAATTAACATCAGCACTCTAAAATATCCCAAATAGAAGGTAGAAAAGAACCTTGTCATCTCACATTTCCAAAGATTAAAAGGCTTATTTAAGAATTAACACATGGGAATTACATGTTATTTGTAATTTTGTTAACTGAGTCTAAAACTATGTAAAGTCAAGTTTCCTTTATTATTATGAATTCAAGGTATTTTGCTCTGTTTCTCAGTTACCAATTAGAGTAGATTATAGGCTTGGTCATCTATAGATTCCTAGCTGTTGAAGATGAGGAGAATGCATTCATTCAGAATTAAAGAAATTAAATTGAGGAGTTATCTTTTGAAATATCTGAAAAGTTTATTGAGTCTTAGTGAGTTTAATTTCAGCACATTTAATGAAAATCAAAGGTGGATCCATTTAGTTAAGGCCATTAGGTGGAGGAAACTGTTCTGTGCAGAGGCTTAAGAGTAGAAAATGAGTTACAATGAACTTTTGGCTTATAATTTAGCAAATAGTCAGACAAAAATTATCTAGAGTTGGCTGGATATTAACCAATGTTAGACAGCTTTTGTTATGATATAGGGGAAATCATTAGTAACCTTGACTTTTAGGTATTCTGAAGAGTTCGATTTGAACATTCAGTTTAAAGATACTGATAAAAGTAAAGATAGAAAAATTTGCTGGAATAAGAAGCTGAGGTTGATTTAGTGTTGTTGCTACTTGATATGGAGGAAATTTATGAGGTAGTTGAACACAAATGCATTTGCAAACACAAGAGGACAATAAAGTGACTTATACCCCTAAGTTGATGAGAGCATTTATTACTTACCAATCTGAGTGCTTCCTTCCCCATTCCCACACCTCCTAAGATACAGATTCCTTCTGTTTGATACTTAGATTCTGTGTGCATGCATGTATTGTGGTGTGTGTGTTGGTGTGTGTGTTTCTGAGTACAGGGCTGTAGAATTAGGGGCATGATGTTTAGTTTCAAGTCTTAGTGACTCATGTTGATTTGATGATTTGATGCCCATTTAATCCATGACATTTTTATAACTTTCAGCGTCTAAGTTTTCCACTTAACCTTCTAATGCCTTTTTTTTTTTTTATTATTGTTTTTGCCATACATTGTCATGATATCACCATGGGTTTACATATGCTTCCCCTCCGGGTCCCCCCTCCCTCCTCCCTCCCCCCCGGGAAATCTCGCTGCACCAGTCCCGAGCATCAATCCTGGGCTGGTGATTGATTAGACTTTTTGAACAATTCTCTTCAATACTGGTGGGTAACTAGCTTATCTCCTATGTAGTTATATACTCAGCTGAAATACACAGGCACATATGCATGCAAAGTTGCTTCAGTTGTGTCTGACTCTTTGCAACCGTATGAACAGTACCTCACCAGGCTCCTCTGTCCATGAGATTCTCCAGGCAAGAACACTGGGGTGGGTTGCCATGCCTTCCTCAAGGGGATCTTCCTGACCCAGGGACTGATCTCACATCTCTTATTTCTCCACTAGCATCACCTGGGAAGCCCCAAATACACAGGAACTATGCAGGATAATTTATTACCATGCAGAATTGTGACTGTGCAGAATTTGGTACTTAATGAGCCAGTTTTGTCTCACATCCAAAACATTGTGGTATGGAAATAGTCTGAATGTTAAAATCTGTCCTGGCTTCTCACCTTATGAAGATTTGATTCTCAAGACTCAGAACAATGGGAACTATGCCTGCATAAAAACCCAGCCCTGCCCTGTCAGCTACTGTGATCATGGGCTGCTCTCTAGACTACTGTATCATCTTTCCCCCAGATTCTGGGTATCTGACTCCTGGTTCTTGCCTCTTTTTACTTCCTGTCACTTGCTGTGCTATTCCTGATATACTGTTCCCCTATGCCTATGATTGAGTTTCCTTGGTGCAGTCTGTCTTCCCTGACTGGGTCCGCATGTGATGTTCTGCTAGAATAAACGCTCCTCAAGGGGAGGGTATTTCTCTATTTAGTTCAGAACTATGTCTTCAGTGTCTATGTCAGTGCTTGGCAGGGGACAGACTTTCAATTAGTAAGTACACACTGATTGACATTTACTTTCTTTTGTCTCTATCATTTTGTTTTCCTCAGTTCTCTCACCTTTGCATTGCCATGAGTAGTCTTTTTCATCAGATACTGAACTTGCATTATCTGTGGAGTAATAGAGGAACTTGGACAAAATCCCCTCTTTCTTAGAGCTCATGCACATCTACTAGCCCACTCCTAGCCCATACACTGCATGTTATAACCAAAGATGTTAATATGGTAAGGTGTTATCACCCATTAGACTGTGTTGCAAGTGGGACCTAAGGATAAACTAGAGTCTCCAAGAGACTCTGGCCTCTCCCAAATTAGATGTTTTTATGACTAAGAAGTTCTTCAGTTCAGCTGCTTGGTTGTGTCCAACTTATTGAGAACTTATGCACTGCAGCATACCAGGCTTCCCTGTCCATCACCAACTCCAGGGTCTTACTCAAACTCATGTTGATCAGGTCAGTGATGCCACTCAACATCTCATCCACTGTCATCCCCTTTTCTTCCTGCCTTCAATCTTTCCTAGTATCAGGGTCTTTTCCAAAGAGTCAGTTCTTTGCCAACAGATGGCTAAAGTATTGGAGTTTCAGCTTCAGTGTCAGTCCTTCCAATGAATATTTCAGGGCTGATTTCCTTTAGGATGGACTGGTTGTATCTCCTTGCAGTCTAAGGGACTTTGAAGAGTCTTTTCCAACACCACAGTTAAAAAGCATCAATTCTTCAGTGCTCATATTTCTTTATAGTCCAACTCCCACATCCAGAAATGACTACTGGTAAAATTATAGTTTTGACTAGATAGACCTTTTTTGGCAAAGTAATGTCTCAGCTTTTTAATATGCTGTCTAGGTTGGTCATAACTTTTCTTCCAAGGAGCTAGCATCTTTAATTTCATGGTGGCAGTCATCATCTGCAGTGATTTTGGAGCCCCCCAAAATAAAGTCAGCCACTGTTTCCCCATCTATTTGATGTGAAATGATGGGACAGGATGCCATGATCTTAGTTTTCTGAATGCTGAGTTTTAAGCCAACCTTTTCACTTTGTTCTTTCACTTTCCTCAAGAGACTCTTTAGTTCTTCTTCACTTTCTTCCATAAGGGTGGTGTCATCTGCATATCTGAAGTTATTGAGTTTCCTCCTGGCAATCTTGATTTCAGCTTGTGCTTCATCCAGCCTAGCATTTTGCATGATGTACTCTGCATGTAAGCTAAATAATCATGGTGACAATATACAGCCTTGACATACTCCTTTCCCGATTTGGAACCAGTCTGTTGTTCCATGTCCAGTTCTAACTGTTGCTGCTTGACCTGCATACAGATTTCTCAAGAGGCAAGTCAGGTGGTCTGGTATTCTCTAATCTTTAATAATTTTCCACAGCTTGTTGTGATCCACACCATCAAAGGCCTTTCTGTTAATAAAGCAGAAGTAGATGTTTTTCTGGAACTCTCTTGCATTTTTGATGATCCAGCAGATGTTGACAATTTGATCTCTGGCTCCTCTGCTTTTTATAAATCCATCTTGAACCTCTGGAAGTTCACGGTTCACATGCTGTTGAAGCCTGGCTTGGAGAATTTTGAGCATTACTCTGCTAGCAAGTGAGATGAGTACAATTGTGAGGTAGTTTGAATATTCTTTGGGATTGGAATGAACACTGACCTTTTCCAGTCCTATAGCCACTGCTGAGTTTTCCAGTTTACTGGCATATTGAGTGCAGCACTTTCACAGCTTCATTTTTTAGGATTTGAAATAGCTCAACTGGAATTCCATCACCTCCACTGGCTTTGTTGATAGTGATGCTTCCTAAGGCCCACTTGACTTCACATTCCACGATGTCAGGCTCTAGATGAGTGATCACAGCATCGTGATGATCTGGGTCATGAAGATCTTTTTTGTATAGTTCTTCTGTGTATTCTTGCCACCTCTTTTTAATATCCTCTGCTTCTGTTAGGTCCATACTATTTCTGTCCTTTATTGAGCCCATCTTTGCATGAAGTGTTCCCTTGGTATCACTAATTTTCTTGAAGAGATCCCTAGTCTTTCCCGTTCTATTATTTTCTTCTTTTCTTTGCGCAGATCACCGAGGAAGACTTTCTTATCTTTCCTTATAATCTTTGGAGATCTGCATTCAAATGGGTATAAGTTTTCCTTTTTCTCCTTTGCCTTTAGCTTCTCTTCTTTTCTCAGCTATCTGTAAGGCCTCCTCACACAGCCATTTTACCTTTCTTTTTCTCAGGGATGGTCTTGATCCCTGCCTCATGTACAATGTCACGAACCTCCGACAGTAGTTCTTCAGGAACTCTGTCAGATCTACTCCCTTGAATCTATTTGTTACTTTCACTGTGTAATCGTAAGGGATTTGATTTAGGTCATACCTGAATGGTTTTCCCTACTTTCTTCAATTTAAGTATGAAATTGGCAATAAGGAGTTCATAATCTGAGCCACAGTCAGCTCCCAGTCTTGTTTGTGCTGACTCTATAGAACTTCTCCATCTTTGCCTGCAAGGAATATAATCAATCTGATTTCAGTATTAATCATCTGGTGATATCCATGTGTAGAGTTTTCTCTTGTGTTGTTGGGAGAGAGTGTTTGCTATGACCAGTGCATTCTCTTGGCAAAACTCTGTTAGCCTTTTCCCTGCTTTGTTTTGTACTCCAAGGCCAAATTTTCCTATTACTCCAGGTATCTCTTTTGCATTCCAGTTCCCTGTAAAGAAAAGGACATCTTTTTTGGGTGTTATTTCTAGAAGGTCTTCATAAAACTGTTCAACTTCAGCTTTTTCAGCATTACTAGTCAGGACGTAGGATTGGATTATTGTGATATTGAATGGTTTGCCTTGGAAACAAACAGAGATCATTCTGTCATTTTTGAGATTGCATCCAAGTACTGCATTTTGGACTCTTTTGTTGACTATGATGGCTACTCCATTTCTTCTAAAGGATTCTTGCCCTCAGCTGCTTCCTCTGAGTTAAATTCACCCATTCCAGTCCATTTTGGTTCACTGATTCCTAAAATGTGAATGTTCATTTAGATATGTTCATCTCCTGTTTGACCACTTCCAATTTGCCTTGATTAATGGACCTAACCATTCCAAGTTCCTAGGCAATATTGCTCTTTACAGCATCAGACTTTTCTTCCATCACCAATCACAACCACAGCTGGGGTTTCTGCTTTGGCTCTGTCTCTTCATTCTTTCTGGAGTTACTTTTCCACTGATCTCCAGTAACATATTGGGCACCTACCAACTTGGTGTGTTCATCTTTCATTGTCCTATCTTTTTGCTTTTCATACTGTTCATGAGTTTCTCAAGGCAAGAGTACTGAAGTGGTTTGCCATTCCATTCTCCAGTGGACCATTTTTGGTTAGAACTCTCCACCATGACCCATCCATCTTGAGTGGCCCTACAGGGCATGGCTCATAGATTCATTGAGTTAGACAAGGCTGTGGTTCATATGATCAGTTTAAGTTCTTAGGCTTTATCAAAGAGCAATTTAAGGAAATTCTTAGATAAGTTGACTTATTTTTGTATATTACCTATTTGGTTGGGGTCAGTGACCTTTTCTGTGGCATGAAAAGTAAATATTGCAAACAAGGACACAGATCCAAATGGGTTATGTGGACAGGCGACAAGTGTTCTGCAGTCTTAGAAAGTATACAAGTAATAATATCGCTGTGTAGGTCAAGATGTATATTGTCACTTGCTTCTAATATCTAGTGGCTCTATTTCTGCCAGTGAGAATTTAATGTAGTTCTCTGAGGAGAATTATAGGAATGTATATCAAATTATTTTCCAACTTAAAACCACAGAAATATAGAGCTGAAATCCAACTTAAGAAATCATCTATTTTAGATGCCTGCCTACAGGCAGGTTAGGTGTAATTCAAATTTCACACAAAGCATACATCTGAGACCCAAATAGGTTGAATGATTTTCCTGCCAAGGGTGACATAGCAAAGGTTTGAAATAAAATAAATCTCACTTATTGGTTATAGTCCAAAAGGTAATATATGTTCTCATAATTTCTGCTTAAATTTTGCTTTCATAGAAAGCTTCTGAAATAATCTGCAATGTTATAAGTGCATCTTTCTACAACATGTACAGGGCCTTTGAGTCTTTGTAGTTATAGATAAATGGGATTAGAGTGTAAAGTCAAAGGTTTTCTCCTTTTTTTCTTTTTCTTTTTTTTTATTAATAATTGTGTTTATTTCTTTATTTATTTTTTTTAAAATTTATTTATTTTTTTAATTGTTTTTGCCATACAAGCAGAGGGTTTGTGCTCTTGGTAAGACAAAGCTCAATGCATCTAGTAAAATACAGAAGATTCATGTTATCTGTGGAACCTCAGACTCTTGCTTGAGAATGTTCATGCCAACATTTTTCATCATTCTTAGGTAAAGGGAACGTAAAATGCTCTTAGAAGCACATGCATTAAAATTAGTAGAAAGGTTTAATAAAATTTCATAGATAAGTGAGAGTAAAAGCCATCTCACCTGCAACTTCCTATTTTAAGGAGGAAGAATTGGGTTCTAAAAAGTGATGAGGCTGTATATTTGACCACAATTATAGAAAAATCATTGGAGCTCCAAGAGTTTCATGCTGGACTGTCAAAGGCAAAACTGACAATAGAATACACTGATTCTGACTCCAGTGCCAAGGCTTTTTCTGTTTTAATGAAGTCAGTTCCCCTTCTAGGATCTTCAAACCTTATATCATGCTAAGTGTTATTTTATCTGATGTGTTCAGTACCAAGCTTTAGGTTGAAAGCTTACTTCCACAGTTCTTTTTTTTTTTTAAATTATATCCAAATGATTTTTGAAGCATTGATAAGAGGCAATTTTGTCTTGCCTTTTTTTCATACTCTGTGTTTTGTCTGCTTACGTTTGGAAATATTCACCACAGAACTTTAAAATTCTAACATTGAATTTTATGGGCTATACAGCACTAACCTGAAGTCTTGGGTGGTCCTTATTTGTAACTATAACGTAGTAGCAGCAGAATATCTAAATAGTGTTATTTTGCTCTTGCCTCAATCGAGAACTGATTTGGCTTGTGCTCCTTTCCCACTGTTGCCAGACCACACAAGCTGAGTAGTATAGTTCTGAAGTCTACCTGGAGTCCAGGTTTAGTATGTGGAAGTGATTAGACCCATATTTCGTCAAATTTCTTCAATGATAATAGCAAAATAGCCATCTCATTTAACTAAAATAGCACAATAACAATTTATATCAGGAAAAATGGGAGCAAAGGGACTAATTATGTATTCTTCTTTAGAATGTCCCTTCTGTTATTGTCAGAGATGGAGGATTAGGTAAGCCAAATGTGGCATGTTGTTTGGCATTTTCTTAGGTTTAGAAGTATTATTTTAAACCCCTGAGAAGTATAGCTTCCCATATCCTCACACTACCAGTTCTCAGTTCAGTTCAGTTCAGTCACTCAGTTGTATCCAACTCTTTGCGACCTCATAGACTGCCGCATGCCAGGCTTCCCTTTCCTTCAGCAACTCCCAGGTTCTATTCAAACTCATAACCATTGTATCGGTGGTGCCATCCAAGCATCTCATCCCCCATCGTCCCCATCTCCTTCTGCCTTCAACATTTCCAAGCATCAGGGTCTTTTCAGTGAGTTGGTTCTTTGCATCAGGTGGACAAAGTATTGGGGTTTCAGCTTCAGCATCAGTCGTTCCAATGAATATTCAGGACTGATTT